>JXTC01000048.1:415055-561161 GCA_002914845.1 Trema orientale
ACGCACCGCACACACACAAATGAGGAGAAGATTATAATTGAAATTGAACCAAGAGAACGTGATCATATTTTATTATGGAAATATGCTCTACTTTCTACTTAAGACACTGAGACAATTAGAATATATATACCCAAAAATGAAGACACTGATTATTAATGATCAATACAATGATATATATCACTCGAACCCAGCAAAATTTTGATGAGATATTCTTACATTACAAAAACATTTTAAATTATTATCCCATCCAAAAGTTGCCCACCTCACTTTTTCCATCAAATTTTCTTTTCTTTTTTGTCACACCACTAGAAGTAGTGATCAAGATGATCAGTACTAGAAATTAATGCACCAAAATACAATTATATTCCCTCGATTCAAATATATATATCAGACTGAAAAAAAAAAAAACGTGTTAAACATCCATCATCATCATCATCATCATCATCATCATCTCCTCTTGGCTAGCTGGAAATTCCTCTTTAAGAACTGATTGGCAGCTCTATCATTCCTGTGACACAAAACCCGTAGTATTGTGTTCGGATCGGACCGGTGCCACCTTCCGGTGGTTGGAGGCATCGGAAGCTTCTGTACAAGTCCAGAAGTACCATTACCAGTACTACTACTACTCATGACAACCCCTAACCCGCTTGTTTCACACGTGACGATGCTGAAGTCCTCCATGAGTTGCTCAGCGCATTGCCCCATCAAACCTATCACTCCTTGAACCGTCTCCGCCTCTCTTTCCACCACTCCCTCAGCGATCAACCCTTCGCCGCACGTGCAGAAAACCCGCTTCAAGCTCTCGAAATCCTCCTCTATCATCTCCTGATCAGACCGAAGAAAAACCCTAGAGCTTCCCCCGGCAAGCAACACCATAAGGAAGGCCTCGAATGAGGCCTTCATGACTTCCCTCATGGCCAAGGCCTGAGCCCGGTCAGTGAGGATAGCGGTCATTAGGGTTAGGTTTTGCTTTAGGATTCTAAGAGCTGGACGGATCCTCGCATTGGCCACGTCATCGACGTAGAGGCTTTCGTAGAAGACCGAGTTTGAGTCTAGGAAGATTAGGCGGTAGGCCGCCACTTCGGAGACATTTTGGCCCGCGGATTGGATCGAGGAGTGAGTACGTTCAAAGTAGGAGTAGGAGGTAGAGGAGGAGTTTTCGTGGACTTTTCGAGTGTTAGTGAAGCGGTTTCGGGTGGAGGGAATGATTCTAGGAGACAAGGAAAGTGATTTGTCCAAGGAGTTGAGGTGGGAAAGGAGATAGTGCAAGGTGTTGAGGCGGATGTAAAGGCGTTGTGTCCCTCGGCTTGTTGAGGGGCGAGGATGGTGGCCCTCGTTTGTGGTTCCGTTTTGATATGATTCTTCTAGGGTCACACCGCAGGGACTTGCTTTCTTCCATAGTTTGAGGAACTTTGAGTCTCGATTGCATCTGGTTAGAGGGGGAAGTGTTGGGACGTAACTTTGTTTGGAACCTGAGAATAAAAGAAATGTACATATACAAGTGAGAACATTATATACATGTACTAAATGTGGCTTTATCATTTATGTATAGTGGTGATGCATCATCTCATATATATCCATATGGTAGTTTCATAGAAAATCCTATTTGTCACTGACATTAATGGCTGCCACACAAATGATTAATGGATCAGAGGGATCCCGCGCCTAATGTGGGACCAACTTACCACATGATGCAACAAACGTAGTGTAGTCTTGGAAGAGATTCTCCAAACCATCAGCAAGATCTTGAACTAAATCTTCAGTAATTCCAATTGGAATTTCAAAGAACTCGTCCACTGCTTCCTTAGCCAACTTAGTTAGCTCAACAGCCGATTGTGCATAAGGCTCGGTTTTGGACTTTGGATTCCATGTCTGCACAATATGAAATTATGTCACTTATTATAGCTAAAATCAAATAATAAAAAAAAAAGTTTTATTTTGCTAAAAATTAGAGAATGAAAAGAAAATCAAAGTACTCACTTCTGTTTCTTTAGCTCTGTTAAGGAACTCTTGGCCTTTGGACAATCTCTCATCAATCCACTTCTTCAAAAGGTTCAATATGACATAATCAACTTCGTAAGGAACCATTTCCCTAACAATAGATTTGCCTCCATCTTCGCAGTCCACGGAGTCTTCAACCACCATTTGGACCAACATCTTCTCTAGCTTGCCAGCCCTTTGAAGCACTCCAACTGTCTCATTGGTAAGCGTTGAGACCCCACTTAAGTACTGCTTCAACACAGCTCCATAGCAGTTGTGAAGCGTCACTGCCGCAACTGCGGCTGCCGTCGTGTGCCATTTCTTTAGTATGGGGCTGAAACCTTCCCTCTCCTTCAAGGCCAAGTCCTCCGTATCTTTGGCTAGTTGAAGTAAAGCTTCACTTGCTTCCTCCTCCTTTACTTCTTTGGCATTCGCATTTTCAATTATCTGTTGTAATATATATATATATATATATATATATATATATATATATATATATATATATATATATATATATATGTATATATAGAACCCAAAAGAAATTAGTTTAGCTAGGTAGATGCATGTGATCAATTTGGTGGTTTCTATATAGCTTGACTGGTTAGAAAGCTTGTGTGCATGTGTTTCTTTTTTTTTTTTTGTTTTTTTTTTTAGTATTATTCCTAGCTACGCATATTTTCGGAAGAAACAAAAAACAAAAATGGACTACTGCGCAACACTTTTGCGAAAAAATTATGAATTAAACATTTGACAATTTGGAGGAAAAAATGTTTAAAGTGATCAAAGATTAATGTTCAGTAAGTTTAGAAACTACTATATCTTTATTTAATTTAAAGTTTGATTTTGTGTTTAATTAAGGAGCAAATTGACCCAACGATTTAGAAAAAAATTTAGTAATGCATACAATTATCATACGGGTAACAGATTAGAATTATAACCATATATAATAGGTGAGACATAATTTATTTTTTTATGACGTGCTAGTATTATAGTATTACTTTGTAAATATGGTATGATAAACGCATGCATACATAATTTTCAGTTTCCTTTTATTTTATTTTCTTTTTCATTCAAATTTGTACTTTTCTTACTTCTTTAATTTGACACGGAACTCCACTAAAATATCATCACATTCTTCTTAGTATTAGAAAAAAGAGCAATGCTATGGGACACCAGTGGTGCCCAGCACCACAATGACATGTCTGTTTGTCACTGGATGATTTAATTAATAAACTGGGTCCCACATAGGTCCCACTTAAATTATAATTATGATTAGTCAATGACAGACTGACACATCATTGTGGTGCTGGGCACCACTGGTGCCCTATAGCATTATTGTAGAAAAAAATATAAATGGAGGGCATTCTGTAAGACTGTCAAAGAGAGAACCTAGGATTCCAAAAGTCTAATAAATTAATTTGTAACAACAATATTAAATAAATATCTCAATATGTAAAGACATGAAAATTGGACATTATATGTAGAAATTGAAATCATACTAACCTTTGCGAATGCGTTCTTCACAGAAGACCGAATGTAATAATCCACACGAACCCCAGAGGAGTCCACCACCACCACCGTGACGTCTCTCTTCTCTTGCCCTTTACCACCGCCATCGCTGCCTTCGGTGATCGTAAAATCTTCTCCCAAAATCCTGGACGCCGACAAGGCCAAGGGGAGAAGGTTCTCGATCTGCGAAACATTTCCTTTCAAGAAGTAATCATGGTACCGAAGCATCCTCTTCTCCGCCCACCCCAGCACCGACCCCAGCACGGACGACAGTATCTTGGCCCAAACGACATCCCTCTCGAGCTTCTTGGCGTCGTTGGCCACCTCCGCCAGCATGGCGTGGGCCGCGCAGAGCAGGTCTGGCTCCACCATGGCGGTGGCCACGTACTGGTGGAACAAGACCCACGTGAAGCACACGTTGTGGATCTGCCTCGTGATCCCGAGCGTCGACCACGTCTTCTTCATGAGCTCGAGGAGCTCGTCCACCTCGTCCAGGACTAGGGTTTCGTCCCTCACGTCGAAGATCGACTGGAGGAGCGCCACGTAGACGTTGACGTTGACCGGGAAGCCGTCAGCCCAGTGGCAGACGTCGGCGGGCGTCGACCCGTTGGGGCTGCGCCACGAGAGGGAGACGACGGAGTTGCAGAGTGTCCTCATGGTGTCGGAGTTCTTGCCGGTGTCGATGGGCTTGGACTCGCCGGAGCGTACGATGTCGCGGAGGCGCGTGGCGAAGGTGTTGGGCTTGTCAAGTGGGATGGAAGGGTGGAGGAGGAGACCGGCCTCGAGGATCTTGAGTTGTCGCCTTTGCCAAAGGTGGTACTCGTGGGAGTCATTGAATTCGGAGGGTTTGAGGTGGCGGAGGAGCTCTAGTGGAAGGATTATCGTCTCCGCTCGTCTACCCGTCTGTCTCAAAAACACAATATTTCTACGTCAACTCGAACTTCGAAGATCGATTATGCATGACAAAGTATTGTTTTTTGTTTTTTTATAAAATGTCATTTTGCATGATTTAATTCTATTTTTATTTATTGAACAAAATTTGACTCTTTAATTTTTTTCCCCCTTGTGTAGATAATTGACTATGAATATTGTTACTATTTTGTTGAATACAACTCTATAATCTAAAGTTTTAGATACTAAGTAATGTGACATATGACTTTTACTACGTTACAATTAGTATTACTACATTACAAATAATGGTTGCATGGAAGTAAAAGTTGAAGGCTCTAAGTTCAATCCCCTTCCCAACTCAAAATAAACAAAATTACGTTATTGATAGTTTCTAATTCAATTATTAGCATGCAATAAGGTACATTAATAAGGGGGAAGTCGGGGACTATATATATATATAATTCTTGATTATGCATCATATTATGCATTGTTCTCCTATTTCTTTTTCTTCTTTCGGTAGCAAAGTAGTAACCATTTGTTTCCAGCTGGCCGGTATTGGTCCTACATATGTCAATTATACTGATCATACATAGTATATATCTTAAAACATTGTATAGCTAATGCTAGGTACATGAAATAAATTATATAACAACAGACGTAGCTAGATTGGCAAAGCATGCCTCATATTTTGACTTTCGTCTTAATTATTTCGGTCTCTTTGATTACAATAGCAGGGAACTCAAAAGTAGGAAGATATCGAATATGGAACATCATATTTTTCATGTGTCCAGGGCCCAAGCATGAAGCATATATGAATGTGTGATATATCTCATAAACATGCATTATAATTTATTCATATAGACCATGAACACGTAATTGCATACAGGATGTTAACCAAGGGAAAAAAAGAACACATGCATACATTTCATGCACATAATATATAACAAAACAACGTATAAACACACATCATATATATATATATATATGCATATACATATACGTACTTGGCCTACGAGGGTCCTCATGAGAGTCTTCCGAAGCCTATTATCACTCTGCTCCGTCACCCGCATCTGCTGCCTCATTATCTCCGCCGACGTCATCGGCCGCCTCGGCCTCCCTAGCGGCGGGACAGTGAACGGCATAGACGGCGACGCCCCAGCGCTCGTCGACCCGGGCGACGACGGGTTCGACCCACCGCCCGAACCCGACACCATCCTCCTCGAGGGCGACCGCTTGATCATCTTCAACCCGAGAGCCCGCTTGACCCGGCTCTTCGGCGTCGTCACCACGTGTCCATTGGGCTTCGACCCGGGCCCATTACCACCATTATCACCATGACCGTCCCCGTTATTACCGTTGTCGTTGTTATTGTTACCATTGGACGAGGAGGATGAGTAAAAAGTCAACGCGCTCCGGCCGCCGAAGCCGGGTGAAGAGCGGCAAGCGGTGAAGAAGATCTCGTAAGCGGTCTCGCGGACATCGTCGCGGTCGATGCCGTGGAGGTTGCCGAAGGGCCACACGAGGTCGGAGTCGTCGGCAGCGGCGAGTGGGCCAGCGGAGTGGTGGGGGTTGTTGTTGGGCCGGGCCACGGGGTAAGGCCCAGAGAGAGATTCGCGGCGGGTGTGGGGCCCCATGGCATCCGTCGTTCGGTGGCGGCGGGCGGTTCGACGCGTGGTGGCGATGATTTCGACAACGAGGAATCCTCTCTCTCTCTTGATCTCTCTCTGTCGTCAGAAATCCGACGAAAGAGAGCGATGAGAGGTGGTGGGCATAAAGAGAGAGAGAGAGAGAGAGAGAGTTTATTATTATTTGTTATTATTTATTATTGATTTATTAAAATGAAGTTGGAAGTAATATTGGTGGCCGTTTTGTTAGTTATGACAGCGGTTTTGTGTTAAGAGAGATGGGTAAGGTGAGCTGATGGATTAGCAGAGAGAGAGGAATGATTAAGAGAGAGAGAGAGAGACAGAGAGATTAATTTTGATTAATTACGAATGAGTGGAGATGGGTTTGCCAACGTTAATTTTTATTTTTATTTTTTATCTTTTGCGAAGAATACGAGAATTTTATGGGCTTTGCTAGCTAAAGCCTACTTGGACGACAGAGATAGTAACTATATATTTTGACCAAATAAAAAAGGATTATAACTGTCTTCTTATTCCGTCTATTTCTCATCTGCTGCCCCTGCTTTTTTTGTTTTTTGTTTTTTTTTTTCATGGGAAATACTAACTACTAAGACCGACTTAGAAGTAAATTTTATATTTTTATTTGAACAGCCATTTTTGAACCAAGAATATATTTTCGATAATTCAGAAGACTAGCTTAGGCTCAACAAAATAAAAATTAACCTCTTCACATATATATATAGTCCCCAAACTATAGTTATTGTTTACTCAAAAAAAAAAAAAAAACTATAGTTATTGTACCACTTTGCCTTTCAAAAACTTTTAACTTAGTATCTATCCCACCCTGATTTTTGATATTGTTATATATTGGCCTTTAATTTCATTTGAAATTAGTCGGTGAATACAAACGTCATTAGTTCTATATTTAAATTCATGGTGGGTGTACTTTTTTCACATTTAATTTTAACAAATGTCCTTTTTTCTCTTCTAATCGCTAAATGTAATCTAAGTATATGTACTTTTACATTTAGTATATTTGTTTATATATCATCTTTAATTATACACTTAGTATATTATTTTCTATATAGGATACCTAATTTTTTTTAAGGAATAAGAATACGTAATATTTTACTCTTGGTATATTAACTAATATAGTCATTTTATTACAACATTTAAAAAATAGACATTTGCTTAAAATGGGACTAAAATTTTGTTATTTTGCTATAAGCCCCTATTTTGAGAATTTATGGTTTTTTTCTTTTAATCTCAACCTACATATACTCATAAGATGTAATTAACTAAACTAAGTGCTTTAAGAAGATGTTTTGGAGAAAATATATTGAAACGAATACTCAAAACATCATTAAACTAGAAATCCATTTCTCTCTCTCTCAAAAACTCTATCTTTTTCCTTAACTACGTTTCTATTGTTATCTCATCTCACTAGAGAGGGAGATTGGTTTTCCCGAGTTTATTGTTTGCTATTAACCATTCTTCCATCTATGTGAAGGACTTATTCTTATAGATTTATTCTAATATGGGGTTTTATTCTATAAGATTCTAGATCTGTGTAGATGTTGTTTATTTTATTTATTGTCTTACCAAATTCTAGATGTCTACGTAAGTTTTTTTCTTATTTATTTATTTTTTCATTGTCTTTGTGTTTTTCTTCTAGATATGAATATTCTTTTAAGATTTAAGTCTTGAGAAAACTGATCAATGTAAGTAGTACATAGTTCACAAAGATAAATCAAGTCTATTGAGGTGTTGGTGCTATGCTTCGAGAAGATGAAAATCTGGATCTTGTGGCATCTTTAGGATTCACTGTTCATGTGGTAGATATTGATTTCAAAGTTGTTGTGAGAATGATGAACTCTTCTAATAATATGTCTAGCAATATTGCTAGTTATATAAACTCTTTGTTAAGAGATAGCAGTGTTGGCTTTGTCGCTTTATTTTTTATTCCAAAAATGAAGCGAACTATACATGTGTTTGGAATATTTTTTTCTATATGTTAGTTTGTTTGTAATTAGGAAATTTCCAATTGTATTACTCATATTGTAGCAGTTGGTTTATTTTAATAATAAATTTTCTTTTTTCCTTAAAAAAAAATACTCAAAATATCATTACCATTTGTAACATTTAAGGAAAAAATCAGGGTAAATTTCACTATATCCCCGAAGTATGATTTTTTTGCAATATGTATTATTTAACTCTTGAATTATAGTTTTTCACAACTTTGACACTCGAATTTATATAATTATTTTATAGTTTATGAACTTTCTTTTATACTTTTTATATTAGCATCCTATCCTATCTAAGTTGAAAATTCAGAGCCAGTCACTATAATTATTTGGCAATTATTTACGAGTTTAAGTAAGTCAAACTTTTAAAAGATAATTACATTACAAACGACAAGAAAATTATAAAACGTACCACAAGATGAACACGTAAAGGAAATAATGAACGACGATAAAGAAGAATACATATGCACACAAGCAACATTGCGGAAAAACGTCAATGGAGTACAAACGACATAAAATGAGAAATACTACAATTTAATAGGAATGACTCATGAGGCAGAGGGGGAAAAAGAAAAAAGAAAACGAATCGAGACATAAATTAGAAAACGACAAAGAAGTTGTAAACCAAAACAATTTAGCAACTAACGGTGAAAGCACAGAACTATAGGGTCCATGTTAGAAAACGACCACCAAACGACAGTAAAAGATGATACGACAACAAACTGTTAAACAACGTTGCAAGTAGAAAACTAGGATAAAACTATTAAACGACAGAAAACTGCAAATTAATCGAGTAATCGACCGTGAAAGTTGCAAACGACAACAAAACAAGGGAAATTTACATCAACCTCTCTGAATTTTGAAGTTATCTGACAACTAATTTGGAATTTTAGTAATTTTACAAATACTACCCTATAATTTGACAAGATAACTGAACAGAACGTCTTCAGTCTCTTCAATCTTCATGAAGACCCCATGACCTGGTTTCTCCTTTCCCCAAAAATGTATTATTGAAAGTTTGAAACAGACATTCCTAATCCAAAATTCTCTGGAGGTACCCAAATTTTTTTAACACCAAAAAAAAAAAAAAAGGCGATAACAACAGCAAATCAATTAAATTATTGGGTTTATTGAAAAAAGGTGAAAAAAAACTCTGACCTATATATTCTTCCATACAGGATGAATGTTTCCAGCAGAAGGCCCGTTTATTCTTGTAGTGTGTAATCCAAAGGACCATAGTCATGTACAAAGGGGAAATGGACCTAACTAGAACTAATTTGGGGAGAGAATTAGACAAAATTAGTAGTTTTTATTGGCAAAATTGACTTTTTTATAATTTGTTTTTGGAACGATTTTTTGAGAACTAATCATAAAAATTAGGGTTATTGTGGCAATTTGGTCCACAAAGTTTCAATTGTGGCATAAATGGTCCCTGAACTTTTCGATTTACAGCAATTTGGTCCATAGACTGTCTAAATTGCAACCTGCTGTTAAGTTGTTGATCAAAAACACACATAAGAAGTACATGATGACATCTAAAAGTTCATTTAAAAAGTAATTTAGGAATTTTAAGAATAAAAATGAACAATCACAAAAAATATATATATATATATATATAAATTTGTAATTCTAAGAACTCTAAGAAAATGCGAAAAATGTATATTTTTTTTCCTCTAAATCTTTTTATTCAGTTTATTTTTCTTTAAATATACTTTCAGATCCTACAACGTACTTTTTACTTTTTTTTTTTTGTCAGAAATTTAATAATATATTACAATGTAAATAGTTCAGGAAATAAATTGCTACAAATCAGAAAGTTCAGGGACCATTTGTGCCATAATTGTAACTTTGATAACCAAATTACCACAAGTATGATAGTTTAGGGACCATTTGTGCCATAAACCCTAAAAATTATGACCTTTCGTGATCGTTATGATAATTATTCCTTTATGTCATAACTTTTATATCCATAAACATCACAAAACAATTATAAAATGTAACAAAATGTATGGGACGAATGTTCTAGAAAAGTCATTATGAAAATAATTGTATTTTTTAAGTTGTTTTGGCCTAAATTAAATCTAGCCAAGTTCCAAATGAGCCGAAACTATTTTCAAAATAACTTTGTTAGAATTGTCAAAGTACTAGTGACGAGTAATTATCATACTTGTGATCATAAATTTACGACCTTCTAAATACAATCACTAGTGATCATTAATATAGTGACTACGCATCACTAATATTAGTCCCATTTTGGGATTGATTCTACTTTTAGCTTTCAAAAGTAGTTAGAGAATAAATGGGGAGGTAGAAACATTTGGGCCCCGTTTGGTTCGCCCATTCGAATGGGTGCATTTAAATGGAAATGTTAGAATGGGAGATATTTGAATGGAATAACATTAGAATGGGTTGTAATTAGAATGAGATTATTGGAATGGATCATTCAAAAATACCTCATCTCCTCCATTCTCATCCAAGACATAAAAAATCTTTTCCAATAGTTGATGTGACTGATGAATCATTTGAATAGAAAAACTAAATTGTTGAAACAAACACCCATTCCAAAAGACCATTTGAATGGAAAATTTGGAGTTGTTGAAACAAACACTCATTCAAATAGATTTTCCATTCCAATGGAATGAAATAGTTGAAACAAACGGGGCCATGGTAAGTTTTTGCTTTTGATCATTAAGTTTTAAAAATTAATGTGCAACTGCTATTCTAAGTTGAATTTGAGAAGAAGGCTAAAGATTATTTTTACAAAGTCGATTCTCTATTGTCATAATACAAATTTCCTGAAATATCTTTAATAATAAGTTGTGTTTCAAAAATTACCCAATATATATTTCGAAATGACTATAGATTACCCTTTATATGAATACATGTGTCTTAATTAATAAATATACGTATGTGATCCTAATTTTAGAAGAGGACATATATGTTGCATTTATACAATTTGTCTACAATTAGTAATTGCGTTAAAGTTGATTTATGACATTTAAATGAAAATTTTGATTAATATGTGCACATCTGAAATAATAAGTGAATTTTAGGCTTTTTATACGATTGATATTTATTCTTTTCAGTTAGTTATTTTGAAAATATATATATTTGGTAAATGTGGTAATTAATGTGTGTGAATTCATCTACTTTTATATGAAAACCTAATATTTAATAATCATCATTGTACAATACACAAAATTTATAGGAGGATTACTAGCAATCTTGAACAAATTGTTTGACAGACACTACCTCTTTTTTTTACACTTGTCCTATTTAATGACAGAATTGGTAAATAAGGTGAAAAAAAAAAACCTAATTATTAGATTGAATTGGATAAGCGTCAAAAGTAGAAGGTATTGACATGTTAAACACTAGCCTTTCTAGCAAACCTCATTTTATAGTTTACCAAATATTTGATGCTACTTTTTAGCAGTTTTATAATTAAATTTATCAAATACATAGATATTTTTTTCTCACAGTTACTTTTGCTCATAACAAGACTATAACACAACTACAACGAAACACAACAAATATAAAAAATGACCAATCGTGACACTTTTTAAAAAGTCATTCTACAAAGTATTCTTATAAAAGTTATTTTACTACAAAACACTACTAAGACCCATTTAGGACTGATGGTAGTGACCTGTTAAAGAGCCCTTCTAGAAAACCTGAATTTAAGTTTACCAAATATTTGATGCTACTTTTTAGTAATTTTATAATTAAATTTATCAAATGCCTAGACATTTTTTTCTCACAGCTAATTCTTGCTCATAACAAGACTACAACACAACTATAGCAAAATACAACAATACTAAAAAGGGCCAACTGAGATACTCTTAAAAAAGTCATTCTACAAAATATTCTTATAAAAATTATTTTACTACAAGACACTACTATGACCCATTTAGGACCGCCTTTGGAAGCTATTTTTAGCTTTTAAAAGTGGTTAGAAAAAAAATAAGAAGAAGAAACATTTGATAAAATTATACTTTTGGTGATCATCGGATGTTAAAATATGTTTTATAATTATTATTTTAAATAGAATTTCAAAAGCATGACGATAGTTGTTTTTTATAAAATTGATTATGCTGCTGTAATATAATTTTTTTAAGAAGTAGGATGATGGTTGTTTTTTTATAAAATTGATTATGCTGTAATAATACAAAATTTTTAAATATTATTATACAAAATACATAATTTATAGTTTAATATGTACTTAGATACTGCTTTTAAACAGTAAAATAGTCTTGTAAATTTAATTTACACTTTTTTCTCGCGGATGTTTTTTGCTTACATCAGAGCTATAGCAAGACTAATTAGACCTTTTTTTTTTTTTGAGGAAATTAGGTCTCACACATTTTTCTGTGAAAAGATTATAAAAATACGGTAAAAGATTATAAAAATACGGTATGCTGGATTCGTGTTTTGTCAAATACGGTTTCTAAAAGTTTAGTACGGTTTCTTTTTTAAAAAATATATATCTGTACTGACACACTATTTGCGCATCAATAGTCTGACATGCCTGACGTGTCCTTTTAAATTTTTTTTTATTTTTTTAATAATTATTTTGTTTCTTTTTGCATATTTGTTACTTTTTTCCATTTTTTTTATTCTATTTTTTCTTTAAATTTTATAGGATAGAATAAAATTTTAATTTTGTTATCTTTTTCTACTATTGAGTTTTTTTTTTTTTTTCCATTTATCTTCTTAAAAATATTTCTCCTTTTTTCTAATTCTTTCAACATAGACAAAAAAAAAAAAAAAAACTTTGTCAATTTTTTTTTTTTAAAAAAGTTGTAGTAACAAAATTAATTTTTTTTAGGAGAATCTTGTAGATACTATATGTATCGTAGTAGATACGTATAGTATCCCATTAAGATACTTATGGTATATGTAAATTGAAATGTATATCTCGTAAATACCAATGGTATCCAACCAAGATACCTATAGTACCGAGATACCTATAGTATACGTAAATTTCAAAGTGTGTTGGGTAGTTTTTATTGCAAATTTATAATAGATACCATCAGTATCTTTATAGATACCTTAGGTATTTTTCAAGGATATCTATAGTATCCGAGTAAATTAGAATGAAAAAAAAAAAAAGAATAAGATACAACAAGTATCCTTCTATGTTACTTAAGTTTCTAGGTAAATTGAAAATATATGTGTCTCATAGTATCCTATTATATATATAGGATTTTACCATAAATATCTACCAGGTTATCTGTATTATTATGAGAGATTGAATATATATATATTATATATAGGTTTTCTTTGGTGTCATAGTACTATAGTACTATGTTACTCGTGGTAATAATTTACTAAATTATAAAAGAATTTTTAGGCAGTAGTTATTGAAGAAAAATGAAAAAGGAAAAAAACTAGAAAGTTAGCGTAAGTAATATACTAATATAAGGTATAAGGGAAATTGGGAGAGATTTGGCTCAAAAAAAAGGTGTGGCATTACAATTAAAAGTTTATAGCCAGTAAAATTCAAAAATATAAAGTTAATTAAACTAGAAATTAAATTAGAAGTAAAAAAAAAAAAATTATTTCCGTTTATTTCTGACGCACTGATGCATGTCAGTGTCAGCCATCTGTATTTTTACGAAAATTGATCAAGTTGTTCGTATTTTTATATTTTATTTGTATGGACTGTAATTTTAAAAAACATGTCATTTTTTCCTGTATTTCTATAGAAATCCCAATGATATATTATAGAGTTACTCTTTTTCTATAGCATCCCATGAGAAAACCACAAGTCATCAACCTAGTAACTTAGTATCCTAACAATATACTACATATTACCTAACTAAATACAGATTATTATTATTTTTAATCAAGATTATTTCTAGTGACCAGATATGTTAATTTTAAATTAATATTTTTAATTAATATATATGCGGTATCTAAGTAAGATACCATAGGTCACTCACATAATTACTAATATCCAAACAAGATACCATGGGTCTCCTACTTAATTATTAGTATCCAAGCAAGATACTACAGGTCACCTACTTAATTACTAGTATTTAAGTAAGGTTACCATAAGTATCCTATCAAGTTACATATAGTATCTTGTGAAATTATAAGAAAATTTAGGGTTCCTTATTGTGAAAAATAGATAAAATAAATGATATTTTTTGATATATGTCAATATAAAAAATTATTTTAAAAAATAGGATAGTTCAAATTAAAATCTATAGTTATTAATATCCAAAAAATACTCACTCAATTAAAATAGGAAATAAAATAGAAGCAAAAAAATTAAATTTTGGAAAAACTATAACCGAAAAAGATGAATAAAATAATTAAGTAAAAAATTTCAATTTTTTAGCAAAAAACTGTTAAAAACAAAGTAATAACTGAATAAAAAAATTAAAAGAGTAATTGCCGCATCTTTCTCATGCGTGCATCAATGCGTGCCAGGAGGCTTTTTTTTTTTCAAATTTTTCCTCGGCAGATCGTATTAAATATATGTCAGACCGTATAAAGGTAAATGTATTATATCTAAAGTCGTACTTTTATGTCATTTTCCGCATGGTCGTATTTTTAAAACCTTTTGCATAGAAAACCGTATTTGTCTAATAAGCTCATTTTTTTTCTTTTTTCTTTTCGCACCTATAGCACAATAATATGAAATTGGCTCCTAATTAGGTCCGTTGTCCTTGTCTAGATGGACTGATGCGTATTATCAATTGGGAAATGATCGTAACTTAAAGTATTTAGGCTTGTAACTTTATTCTACACTAAAAAATATATAAATTGGGTATTTCATATTCCATTAGAATGAGTAGGGTACCCACAGATTCGGGTAAATTTAATAAGACAGGTACCCACAACTAAACAGATGAAGAATTAAAATTCAAAGGCCGATATCTCTAATAGAGATGCCAAATTTTAAGGCCAAACTCATTAACCCAATCTATAGCACTCTTTCGTGGGGATTCGATTTGAAAAGAAAAAAAAAATAAAAAATTCTGATTGGCAACAACTGAAAGAGCTCGCTCACCATAGTAACAAATAAAACAAAAAGAAAATAAATAGTAAGAAAAGTAAAAAAATTCAAGCTATTACAAAGACACATCTCATTCAAACAAGCAATTAAGAAGAAACAAAAACATTTGTCATGGACATGTCTCAAATAAAAGTAATAAAGGGTCAAATTCGATACAGTTTAATTTATTTCTAATTCCTGAGTTTGGACTGATTGTTTATTAACCTAAAAAAGAAAAAAAGCAATCAAAGGCGGTGAACTTTAGCTATGGAATGTACTGAACTATGGGTGTGTCCAATTGAGCCACGTACGATAGTACTATTAGCAGCCACGCCAAAACATGTGGAGATTCATTAACCACATTTTTCTTTTTTATTTTGTTTTTGGCTTCACATTTTTCATGAGATTGTTTTCTTATGTAAATAGATAAAGATAATAGCAGTAGTGGTAGGATGGTTCTCAGAAACCTGTATTATAATCTGTAGACAGCCACTGATCACTCAATCACCATTGTCCATTTCTTCCACTTTTTGAATAATAAGAAAATAAAAATTTTGGAGGCTTCTTAAGGGGAACAGAATTAGTGTCTTATATGTTACATATAATAATATGTCGTAATTGTTGGCTGATCAACATTATTAATTATGATCAGTAACGCGTCTAGCTCAACATTTCATTTCATATCACTAACTCGATCTTCGACCAATTTGTCACAAGACACATATATAACATCCACTAGTAAAGCAGGCCCCAAGGTGTGTGGAAAAGTCGACCTTTCTATATCTCATTGTCTATCCAATTACCAGGCTACACAACATGATCAATATTCCCCATCTTTCTTAGATTTTTTTTATAAAAAAAATAAATAATAAAATTAATTGGATTGAGCATTGAAACATGTTTCATTATTTTATATTTATTTTATTTTATTTTATTAAAAACAAGGCATCAAATTCAACTGAATAATGATTATCATGATGCGTACATTTAGTATAAGGATCAAAATGTCAGTTTTTTTCATAGATAGGGACCAAATTGTAATTTCAAATATATATTTGGTTTGGGGGGGAGGGCAATTGCAATTTACCTAATTATTATTGGTGCCGTGTGAATGGTATGGTATGGAGCCTACATGGACGGACTATAAACTGAAAAAGGATCTACAAATTTCATAGTATCTTTGAGAGAGAGAGAGAGAGATAGAATTGTGGGCTTTTCAAATTCTCTTTCTATATATTTTGTTTCTTTTTTATCCAAAAAGATATCTGCATTACATTTAGTTCTCCTCCAATCGCAGAAGGGAGAAACACTCAAAACAACAGAGCCTTTCTTTCAACTTTCAAGAAATGCCATCTATCCCTTAAAGATTTATTCCAAACTACATATATCCAGGTATTTTTTCTATATATGTATATATATATAGTTAATTCTATGCATTATGTTAATTTTCTTTAGTGTGACAATGACAATGATGTATTCAAAATCCCTTCAAGAAAAAAAAAGAAGGAAAATTAATCTTGAGAAAATACATATTATATTTACATACATATGTAAGTGTGTTTAGTACATACTGATATATATATATATACCCTGGGAAAATAAATCTGTATTTGAGTTTAAGTTTCTTTCTTTTTGCTCTATTTTTCTGGGTT
This sequence comes from Trema orientale, assembly GCA_002914845.1. Lineage (NCBI taxonomy): Eukaryota > Viridiplantae > Streptophyta > Magnoliopsida > Rosales > Cannabaceae > Trema > Trema orientale. The sequence goes on from JXTC01000048.1 coordinate 431,743, forward strand.
AAGTGGTCTAACTATTCATTTTCATACTCAAATTTTTTTGGTTTAGAAATGTAGTTGTGTAGATAATTTAATTTAATTAATTTTTTTAAGTTGAGTACTTATGTTTAATATTGTTTGGATTAATGATTGAATAATGCAGAGAATTAGAAGTGAATTAATTGGAGAAGCAGAACAGAGAAGATGAGAGTGGCAGTGGTTGGTGGTGGGATTAGTGGATTGGTTTCGGCCTACGTTTTGGCCCAAAATGACGTCGAAGTGGTTCTATATGAGAAGGAAAACTACTTGGGAGGCCATGCTAATACGGTTACTTTGGATAGTCTTGATTTGGACCTTGGTTTCATGGTCTTTAATCGCGTACGTGTCTCTCTATCTATCTTTCTATATTTCATTATTATTATTAAACAATTTGACAGTCTATTTATCCTTAAAGCACTGTCACTATTATTTAGTAATTATATGTGTCATAATTCATATGTGTGTTTATGAATCCCATAATTCAAAAATTTTCAACTATTTGAGCTGTAAAGTTGGGATTTGGTTTCATGTACCCTTAACAAGATTTCCGTTCCATAAGGGGGAAAACAAACTAAACCATATGTATCTTTTTATCTAACAAAATATGTTTGGTTTTTTTTCGGGGCCTTTCTTTTTCTTTTTCTTTTTTTTTTTTGGAAAATCCGAAATTTATGGGGAATGGCGTATATGTATGTTCTTTTGAATTTGTGCATATGAATTGGAGAAAGATAGGTTTCAACTTCCTTTGTTGTAATGACTTTCTTTGGAAAAGACTATTTCTTATCTTATAGCTTTAATTAGGTCCTTAAACGGTAAACCTTATCTCGTATGAATAATAAAAACTTTTTTTTTTGGGGGAAAAAAAATGGATGAGGTAATGGATGGTTATGGGAGAAATCAATATTTGATGACTGTCCTTTTTAATATACCCCGTGAATTGGTCTTTTCCCAGTTCTTCTGCCCATATGTATCTTTAAAAAAATAAAAATAATTTTAGTTGGCCCCCTAATTTATTTGTATATTCTTATTTTCTCCAGAGCTATAATAAAAGTAACCGATGTCTTTATATTAGTCTTATTAGCAAAAACACTTAATTTTAAAATCACTAGTATTATTGTAGTGCTAACCTAACGTTATACAGTGAGAATATTCCAATATTTTATCCAAAATATAAAGAGACGGTTTGCTGTTTGACCACTTGCCACTGATGGTCTCTATATATGATACTCAAGTTGAACATGACATATATAGTACTTGAAAAAAATATATACTATATATATATATTGGAAAGTGCTTTCTTTATATATAACAGGAATTACATATGTCATCCAATTTGAGCTATTTTCTAACATTTTATTAGTAAGTCATGAAATGATTGGCACTTATAAGGGTCCTCAGCAAAGACTACCATTTCAAGTTATTAACAAGAGAACAAAATAATTTTCTAAAATTTGGTAATGAGAATGTGAGGTAGTGATGGGGGTAGGTTGTAGCTATAGCTACTTCTTCTTTCATCTTCCTCCTCCCTTTTTTTTTTTTTCATTATTATTTTGTAGCAAGTTGAATAATAATAATTTGGACGGTAAAGTCCATAGCTGTTGGCTTTTGTCACGTTCTTCTTGGATGTGGAATGGAGGGTCGGCCTTAGATAGACTGTCAGATGTTTATGTGGTTGGTTTAGAGGGTCCCTAAAACCAAAAGTATGGACCCCATACTGGCTTTGTATTTCTTCTCATAAACTCAGTCAGTAGTACTCGGAACAAGCACTCTAATGGAATCCAATACTTCTTTAATAAGCCCATTATAGGGGACAAAATTTTAGAGCGTCACTACATACATAATAAAGAAACAATATCAGGGTCCGATCAATTAAGTCTCACGTATTTTGTTTTTCTTTTTTTTTTTTAATCATCATTTTATTAATCGCCCACAAATTTATAAATAGTTGTTTATTAGGAACTCAATCACTCGGACAAATAGTTTTATATGTTGAATTTTTATTGGTGAGAAGACCCATAACAATAATCACTTATACGATGTTGCAATGTTTGACCGGTAAAATAAGGGCCTGATAGTTGTAATATGTATAAATGTGGTGTTTTTAAGGTTATTTAAAAGTTTTTCTACACAAAGTACGTTGATATTATATATTTGTGATGACTCTCAATTTTGATTATTGATTAGTCTATCTTATAAAGATATATTACACACACATATATATATATACCTACGAAATAACATAGATTATATACACTTATATATGTCTTAATTAATTTAATTGGTTTTATTGGAATATGATACTATTGTTGGCTAATCTCTTAATAGTTTAAGTTTTTGGGACGACTTACTAATCTAATATAATGTTAGAACGGACTGATTGGTACTCTAACTGACTTTTTGTGGTCAATACTTGACTGCATAAGTCGGAATCTTTTTAATAGTTCTTCTCAGTAGAACTTTTCTCTTCAGTTTTTATTTTTATGCTTCAATAATCTTTTTGTATATATGAAGGTAGATGTTCGCATAAAACTAAATCTATTCGGCTTTTCTCCTCTTAATTCTGGATTTGTGTGGGTTTCCTATTATGTTTATGTTTTTCTTCTAGATTGAAAAATTTCTGCGTTCATATATCAAAGAATACTTATTCTGTCGAAAATCAATTTCTAAAGTTCGTTCTTTTCACAAAAATAAAAGTGAATTGCTTGTACAATTAGATGGTAGCAAATAATTTTGTTTGATAATAGTAATTAAGATTTACGGGGGGTCGCACCTCCCTTTAATGTGATACCAAGTTCGATTCAGACACTCCAAGTAAAAAAAAAAAATGATAATAATAATAAAAGTAAAATTAAAATTGTAACATAATGTCAACCGGGCAGGTAACGTATCCAAATATGATGGATTTCTATGAGAGGCTTGGAGCTGAGATGGAGACATCGGATATGTCATTCTCGGTAAGCTTAGAGAAAGGAAAAGGGTGTGAGTGGGGCAGTAGAAATGGCTTGTCAAGCTTGTTTGCTCAAAAGAAGAACCTCTTCAATCCTTACTTCTATCAAATGATCAGAGAAATTGTTAAGTTCAAGGACGATGTCATCAGGTTCCTCTGCCTACATACACATAAATCATCAAAACGTCTCTAATATATGTACATTTTTGCGTTCGTTATGCTCAACTTAGGCCTATGTTTTCACTTTCTTAATTGCCAGTTATCTTGATATGCTTGAGAACAACCCGGACATAAACCGAAATGAAACATTGGGAGAGTTCATCAAGTCTCGTGGTTACTCCGAATTGTTTCAAAAAGCTTATCTTGTGAGATCACTAGAGCTTTGTACACTCTTGTCTCATCCTTGTCTTTTAGTAGTTTTTTTTGTTTAATCTGTCACTTGACCCATTGTTGGTAACTTGGTAATATCAATATTAATGTTTCTGTATAGATTCCAATATGTGGTTCAATCTGGTCTTGCCCTTCAGAAGGTGTTATGAGCTTCTCTGCTTTCTCTGTTCTTTCATTTTGTCGCAATCACCATCTCCTTCAGGTATAGTATAAGAAAATGTTTATGTGACATATCTAATTTACACACACACAATAAGCTTCACTTCAAGTATAATATACTTTCCTGTTAATATGACAATTTGCTATTGTTCGTGGCTAATGCAGCTTTTTGGCCGCCCTCAATGGCTTACTGTCAAAGGACGTTCGCATTGTTATGTGAGGAAGGTAATTAATTGGATTCTTTATTCGAGCGGGAAAAAAAAAAAAGAAAAAAAGAAAGAAAAGAGAATTCCTGTAACTTATATTGACATAAAATTCAGGTGAGAGAAGAGCTAGAGAGTAGAGGCTGTTACATAAGAACATGTTCCAAGGTACACATGGTTTCAACCATTGATGAGGGTAAGTAGCCAAACTGATAATTGATCCTCCATTTTTGAATATACTAGTTATGACATAATATTTCCGATAATTTGTTTTCTATGAGAATTAGCAGGTTGTATAGTTCACTCTGAAGATGGTTCCAAAGAAGTGTACAATGGATGCATACTGGCAGTCCATGCTCCTGATGCTGTGAGATTACTTGGAGACCAAGCTACCCCTGATGAACGCAGAGTGCTTGGTGCATTCCAATATGTTTATAGGTTTGCTACTACCCCACTTTCAATTGTGATATTGACCATTCACATACTGCCAAATAAGAGCATGTGTGGATTATTGAAAATTAGTGATGACAATGACCATCAAGGATACATAGCACTAATACTCTTGTAATCATAAGTTGTATAAAAAAGTTATGATAATCTACCTTTGACACATAAGCAGGGCTAGAAATATTTTGATCTGGTCTCTCATTGATAATTCAGTCAACATGTAGAGTTATTCTTTTAACTCTGTAATGGCAGTGACATTTACCTTCACCGTGACAAAAGTTTAATGCCCCAAAACCCAGCTGCATGGAGTGCATGGAATTTCCTAGGAAGTAGAGACAACCAAGTGTGTTTGACATACTGGCTCAATGTGCTTCAGGTCAGCACACACCAACTATTTAACATTCTTTCTCAAAAATTATCAAGTCAAGTGTCTGACATTCAAATCTCAATGTGGAATAATATTTCTAGGCCAATGACTTCTGTAGTTTATATACTATTCTAAGAACAGACTTTTGGTTTTGAATATCTGGAATATGCAGAATCTTGGTGAAACTGGTCCCCCTTTTCTTGTGACTCTCAATCCAGACCAACCACCAAACCATACATTGCTCAAGTGGTCAACTGGCCATCCAGTTCCGTCTGTGGCTGCATCGAAAGCTTCACTTGAGCTTCATCGAATTCAAGGCAAGAGAGGAATTTGGTTTTGTGGAGCATACCAGGGTATGATTTCTGCTCGTGGCAAACCAAACATTTTGAAATAACGGCAATGAAAACAAGAAAAGAGAACATTGTCAAATAAATTTTTGTCACACCTGAAGTTTTCTTAAGTTACAAATTTGTATGAGCTTCCCATTTTCTTATTATCTGAGTATCTATTATATATTTCTTTCAGGTTATGGCTTCCATGAGGACGGATTAAAGGTACTGTTTAAACTAAATAAGTCTATAACTAATACAGATGTGTAAGGTGATAAGTTTTCGATGAATCATTAATGTTTCTAGAGAAATGTTTTCATTTTAAGAGGCTAGGAGAACAGATCATTTCTTAGGAAACTATGTGTAATTTTACCATGTCGTTGAAAAACACCTCAGAAATAACGTTTCCTTTGCAGGCTGGAACGGCAGCTGCATATGGCTTGCTTGGAAAAAGTTGTGATCTTCTTAACAACCCAAAACACATGGTGCCTTCGCTGAAGGAAACAGGAGCACGCCTTTTTGTTACTAGATTTCTTGGACATTTCATCTCTGCTGGATGTTTAATGTGAGTACTGGTTTTTTCTCAAGTAGACATCCTTTGAATCTGCTATGTCCTGGTGTGGTATGTGATTGTGTAAATCACTAAATATGACAGAATAAAATTCTGTCAAGACTGGTAAATATGAATAAAAACATGAATCCCCGCATGTTTCAAAGTTAGATAATTGATATATATTACTTGCTGATGTAATAGTTTGTTGGAGGACGGGGGAACAATCTTCACTTTTGAGGGAAGCACAAAAAGATGTCCTCAAAAAACAGCTATCAAAGTTCACAGTCCTCAGTTTTACTGGAAGGCATGCACTTTTCTCTGTCACCTGATGCAAAATTAGATCCTACTACAACAATTTGTTACCATTAATACCTCAAAATTTCAGTACCACTACTAACAGCAGTATTATCTATCCATCAGGTTATGACGCAGGCCGATTTAGGCCTCGCGGACGCTTACATCAACGGAGATTTTACTTTTGTTGATAAAGATGAAGGTCTACTAAATCTCTTTTTGGTAAGAAACTGAATAGGAGTTAATAGCAAACTTAACCTGTTCTAATATTTACTTCCACTCAAGAGCTCATTGCTTACTGATCTTTGCAATAGATTCTTATTGCCAACAGAGATTCAAATTCTTCGGCCTCAAAACTAAACAAGAAAAGGTAATTACATATGACAAAAGTATCTCTGTTAGCATGAACTTTTCTTTCTCCTAATGCTCATTGACTGAAGACTCTCCTTTTGTTAGCTTGAGGGGATGGTGGACTCCATTGTTGTTCACAGCCAGTATAGCCTCAGCAAAATATTTCTTTCAGCATGTTTCGAGGCAAAATACTCTTACACAGGCTCGCAGAAACATCTCTCGCCATTATGACCTGGTACAACAGTTTATTAGTTGGAAACTATCTTGTATTTTTTGTTCTTTCTGACATTTTCAAGATGATGAGACAATGCAAAGTAGGATCACATACCCTGAGGTTAAAGGTAAGGTGGCCTAAAAGCCAATTGGCAATAGATATAGTTGAATTGAATCTAGAGAATAAATGGTAACCAGAAACCAATGTAGGAGGACATATAGAAAAATCCCAGAGTTTACTCATTGTAAAGGGAAAATCTCAGAAGAAGCTTACTACTTACTATTGTTTCTTTGTGTTTGTAGAGTAATGAACTCTTTGCTCTGTTCTTGGATGAGACAATGACATACTCCTCAGCTGTATTTAAGGTCAGAACTACAATACTCCGATAAGTTGATAGTAAAACAATGAAATGTAAGAGGTATGTTCTGAAGCTTAACATGGATGAATCTCTGACGAATTATTTCACAGTTAAAAGACGAAGACTTGAAGAATGCGCAACTGAGAAAAATCTCTCTTCTGATTGAGAAAGTGAGTGTCTTTCAGTTCAAATTCTCTCAATATCTCGATGTCCGCCTTTGTAACATGTTCCTCTTTCTTCTCCCCTTCAATGTAATCCAGGCCAGAATTGAGAAGAATCATGAAGTTCTCGAAATCGGGTGCGGTTGGGGAAGCTTAGCCATTGAAGTTGTCAAAAGAACTGGATGCAAGTACACCGGCATCACTCTCTCAGAAGAGCAACTGAAATTAGCACAGAAAAAAGTGAGAGACGCTGGCCTCCAGGTACCAAATGCAATCAAGCAACTTCCACATAATAGCATATCATATACAAAAATAGGAAAACTAAACTGTTAATATTAACTTCAGATCAATTTTGCGAACAGGACAACATAAGATTTCTTCTTTGTGACTATCGCCAATTGCCTGCGAGCTATAAATGTGACAGAATCATATCTTGGTGAGTGGTGTAATGTGCCTATATCCAGTTTGCTTCCAATAGTAACATGTAATGGATCAAGTGAAGTTGCATTTTGCAGTGAGATGTTAGAAAGTGTTGGCCATGAGTTTATGGAAGACTTCTTCGGTTGCTGTGAGTCTGTACTAGCAGAAAATGGCCTTCTTGTCCTGCAGGTAATGAATAGGTTAGAAGGAAATAAATGTTTAGGCCAACTTGTTCAATGTTCCATTTCCATTACTCTTAATTTGACTTAAGGTAGTAAGAATTTTCTCTTGGAGTCTTTGTTAGTTCATATCGATACCGGATGAACGATACGACGAGTACAGGAGAAGTTCAGACTTTATCAAAGAGTACATTTTTCCTGGTGGATGTATACCTTCATTAAGTAGAGTAACATCTGCCATGGCTGCTGCATCCAGACTTTGGTATAGTTTCCTCTTTTTCAAAAATGTATACTTTATAAGCAATCCTTTTATTTGTTTCTTTTTTTATTTGAAAAGAAAATTTTAATGAAAATGCAGTGTGGAGCACATTGAAAACATTGGAATTCATTACTACCAAACACTGAGGTATTGGAGGAAAAATTTCCTGGAGAAGCAAAGGTCAGTGGAAAACCATGGAAATTCAATATTGGAATGTTGAGACTTTGATGTTGGAGTATTCATTTTGTGTGTGTGTGTGTGTGTGTGTGTGTGCTTTTACAGTGAAATCCAAGCTCTAGGATTCAATGAGAAGTTCATTAGGACATGGGAATATTATTTTGATTATTGTGCAGCAGGTTTCAAGTCTCATACCCTCGGAAATTACCAGGTACAAACTTGTCACAGAATGTGGTGCTTTACACTAGTGGTGCAGTTTAGTATTATTTCTAAGAATCCCGTTTAGTATTATTTCTAAGAATATCTAAAAAAAGTGGTTGCAGGCGTAGTCTTGTGGTAGCCACACTTTCTCTTTACTGAGCTCGAATCTCTCTAAACACGAGACTAACCTCATTTTACTTTGTGCACATTAATGCAGATAGTGTTTTCACGTCCTGGAAATGTGGCTGCTTTTAGCAATCCATTTAAAGGCTTTCCTTCTGCATATGGCGAGGAAAATAATTGATGCCCTTTTGTTATTTTCTTCTGACTTTGCTTTTAATAATGATCAAATATTCATTCTTTGTAATAAGGACTAGAACCTCTCAGGGATTTTTTTTTTTTTTTTTTGGGCTGCTTTTGAAATGTAAACAGACGGTCAAGCAGTTGTTTTGAATCATTAAAAAATTATGGCCTCAACATTTGAATTTTCTGTTTTATTTGTATAAATTAGAAAAAAAAAAAAAAAAAAAAAAGGAAAAGTGAAGTCAACTTCTAATAGGCAGAGTATATCAATTTATGCAGTTAGTATATCCATAGATATACGCTTCAGTACATGTCTTTTTAGAAAAATACGAAAGGTTGGGGGGGAAAAAACGGTTTTAGCCAAAAAAAAAAAAAAAAAATTAAAATTAAAAAAGGCAATATGGGTGAAAATTTTGAAAACATACGATATTAGGGCTATAAACTTTATAGCCTCTTTCAGCATGTTTCAAAGCAAAATATTCTGACACAGTAAATCTCTTGCCATTATGACCTGGTACAAACAAACAACATCTATGAATTGTTTTTATTTTTATCTTTTTTTTCTTATTTTTATTTTCTTCTAAGTAAGAATGAAACTTTTATATTAATTTTGACAATCTTGTACAGTACAATGCCGTAATAGGAAGAGGAGTTTCCTCGAGTCAGATACATTCATCATCCAATCTAATCTAAGAGCAAATTTAGCAAGTGCATGGGCAGCGTGATTAGCACTACGATAGACATGCTGCTCCTGAAAGTTAGGATAACAAATTTGAAACATCATATCATTGATCACCAAAAGCAGTACGTGGTAAGATTTGTTGTGAGAGTCCTCCTTGGACCACAGATGTAGCATCAGTTTCTATAGTATGCAGAGGGAGAAATACATCAGCAGCCCATATGAGGCCTCCATTATCTTTGGCGGTAGTGGCCCTGCCATCATGACGTAGGAGTGTAGGTGAGATCTGGATATAACATCCAGAACTGAGGGATAATTACTTCGAATCAAACCCTTCAGAGGAATTTCATTGAAATAACAGGGAAACAATCCCTACAATTCGGCTTCCCCGAACATGAAAAGACCTCACGTCTGTATGACCGAGTAAGCTCCACTAGCAGACCAAAACAAATAAAATATCCCAGCTGGAACTAAAACGACAAGCTAAAATCAAACGACAATAACCCAGCTGGAACTAAAACGACAAGCTAAAATCAAACGACAATAAACAGGAACAAACGACAACAACACTACTACTAGTTTTGACCAGTTTCAGAGTAACCCCACCAAAACCGAGCCATAGGGGATTCCAATTTATTACGCAAGGAAATGGGCAATCTGATCTCTCATTGATAATTCAGTCAACATGTAGAGTAATTCTTTTAACTCTGTAATGGCAGTGATATTTACCTTCATCGTGACAAAAGTTTAAATGCCCCAAAACCCACCTGCATGGAGTGCATGGAATTTTCTAGGAAGTAGGGACAACAAATTATGTTTGACATACTGGCTCAATGTGCTTCAGGTGAGTATTCACCAACTGTTTGACATTCTTTCTCAAACATTAATAAGTCAACTGTTTGACATCCAAATCTCAATGTGGAATAACATTTCTAAGCCGATGGCTTTTGATTTTGAATCTCTGGAATATGCAGAATCTTGGTGAAACGAGTCTCCCTCTTCTTGTGACTCTCAATCCAGAACAACCACCAAACCATACATTGCTCAAGTGGTCAACTGGCCATCCAGTCCCCTCCATTGCTGCATCAAGAGCTTCACTCGAGCTTCATCGAATTCAATGGGATTTGGTTTTGTGGAGCATACCAGGGTAAGATTTCCGACTTTGTAAGAAATCAAACTTTTCTAAATACTGACAATGATACAAGGAGTTGCCTGCTTCAAGCTGGAGTTAGCCGTTTTCTTTATTTTTCTTTTGTGCATAAAATATTAAAAGGATGAAAAGAAAACATTGTCGAATTACATTTGTTCACATCTGAAATTTTTTCTCTAGTTTTGACAAGTAGGATTAGCTTCACTATTTCAGACTATCTGACTATCTACGTTATACTTTTTCAGGTTATGGCTTCCATGATGAGGACGGACTAAAGGCTGTTGTTAAAGTTTACCTCTATAACACATCTATGATTCTAGGCTTATTTTTTTTTCTTTTTGAGAGGCTTCAAAAAAAGAGATTATGGCTTAGGAATATACTATGTATAATGTGAGCCTATGTCGTTCCAATGTCTCTTGAAGAATTTTACCATGCCAGTGAAAAATAAATCTTAAAAGTATGGTTTCCTTTGCAGGCTGGAATGGCTGCTGCATGTGGCTTGCTTGGGAAAAGTTGTGACCTTCTTAGCTGCCCAAAACGCATGGTACCTTCGCTGATGGAAACAGGGGCATGCCTTTTCGTTACTAGATTTCTTAAACGTTTTATCTCTGCTGGATGTTTAATGTGAGTACTTGTATATCTTAAGTAGACATCCTTTGAATCTTCTAGTTCTGTTCTGTCCATGTGTGGTATATGATTGTATAAAACGGTCCAAATAGACGAAATACTAATGTTAGATTAGTTATATTCTGTACTGCTTGGTCAATACCAACAAAAAAATTGAATCCAACAGTTTCTGTTATATCGTTTGATGATAATTGACGTATTGTACTGGTGCTGTTACAGTTATAGTTTATTGGAGGAAGGGGGTACAATTTTCACTTTTGAGGGAAGCACAGAAAGATGTACTCACAAAACAGCAATCAAAATTCACAGTCCGTTTTACTGGAAGGTATGTACTTTTTCTGTCACTTGATGGAATAAGATACAACAGTACTTTGTTACTAAAAATTCAATGGACTTCCACTACCGCTGACACCCGTAAAATTTATATGCCAGGTTATGACGCAGGTCGATTTAGGCCTCGCAGACGTATACATCAATGGAGATTTTACTTTTGTTGACAAAGAAGAAGGTCTTCTAAATCTCATTATGGTAAGAAACTGAATAGGATTTCATGCAAATTTATATACTGTTCAGATGTTTTTCTTCCACCCAATAACTTCTTGCTAACTCATTTTTGCAGATTCTCATTGCCAACAGGGATTCAAATTCTTCAGTATCAAAACTAAACAAGAAAAGGTAAATAGATGTGACCAGAATATATCTGCCAGCATGAAGTTTGGTACTAGTTTTCTTCTCCTAAAACTCATTAATTGAAGGCTCTCCTTCTGTTAGCTTGAGGGGATGGTGGACTCCATTGTTGTTCACTGCTAGTTTAGCCTCAGCAAAATATTTCTTTCAGCATGTTTCAAGGCAAAATACTCTTACACAGGCTCGCAGAAACATCTCTCTCCATTATGACCTGGTAAAACATCTTAATTTTTTTTTCCTTATATTGTTTGTCGTTTCTAACATTTTCAAGAAAATAAGAAATATTATACTAGGATCACCTATACTGAGATAAAAAGTCATGTGGCCTAAGTTATGTATATTTGCATTTCGTGTATCTGAAATAAATTAAGAAGGAAACCCTCATTAACAAGCCAATAGGCAATAGATAGACTTGAGTTGAAAGGAATCTAGAGAATAAATGGTAACCCGAAACCATTGTAGGAAGACACAGAGAAGTCCAAGAGTTCATTCATTGGAAAATGGAAAATCCCGGAAGTAGCTTACTATCGTCTCTTGGCGTGTTTGTAGAGTAATGAACTCTTCGCTCTGTTCTTGACATACTCCACAGCTATATTTAAGGTCAGAACTACAGAACTCCAATGAATTAATAGTAAACAATCTAATGTCAAAGGTATTCTCTGAAGGTTTAACTTGAATTAATTTCTGATGAATTACTTCACAGTCAAACGATGAAGACTTAAAGGTTGCACAACTGAGAAAAATCTCCCTTCTGATTGAGAAAGTGAGCATCTTTCAGTTCAAATTCTCTCAATTTATCGATGTCTGTCTTTGTAACATATTCCTTCTTCTTCTCCTCTTCAATGTAATCCAGGCCAGAATTGAGAAGAATCATGAAGTACTTGAGATTGGATGTGGCTGGGGAAGCTTAGCCATTGAAGTTGTCAAAAGAACTGGATGCAAGTACACTGGCGTCACTCTCTCAGAAAGCAACTGAAATTAGCACAAGCGAAAGTGAGAGATCCTGGCCTTCAGGTATCAAATATAATCAGGAGACTTCCATGTAATTGCAATATATTATATATATATTAAAAAAAAGAAAAAGAAAAAAGAAATGTTAATATCGACCTCTGATCTATTCTGCTAACAGAACAACATCAGATTTCTTCTTTGTGACTATCGCCAGTTGCCTGCGAGTTATAAATTTGACAGGATCATACGTTGGTGAGTAATTTAATGTGCCATCAAATTTGCATCTAACTGTATAGACATTCCCCACTGATGTAATCATGTAATGGGATCAAATGTTGCATTTTGCAGTGAGATGTTAGAAAATGTTGGCCATGAGTTTATTGAAGACTTTTTCGGTTGCTGTGAGTCTGTACTAGCAGAGAATGGCATTCTTGTTCTACAGGTAATGAATGATATACAGTACAACAAACTTTTAGGCTGGTATATTCAATGTCCCACTCTCTTTCCAATCTTGATATATAACATATTATAGTTCTAATAGCTTTAAGCCTAAAGGTACTAAGATGGGTTGAGTTTTGTTTTCTTCTTAACTTCTGTTAGTTCACATCATTACCGGATGAACGATATGATGAGTACAGGAGAAGTTCAGACTTTATCAAGGAGTACATTTTTCCCGGTGCATATATACCTTCATTAAGTAGAGTAACATCTGCCATGGCCGCTGCATGTAGATTCAGGTACAGCTTGTTACCATTTTTACATGGCATTACTTCATTCTGTGACTTATATTTTATCTGTATTTGAACAAAACTAATGGAACCGCAGCGTGGAACACCTCGAAAACATTGGAAGTGATTACTACCAAACGCTGAGATGTTGGAGGAGAAATTTCCTGGAGAAGCAGAGGTCAGGAGAAAACCATGTAAATGCAATATTGAAAATGTTGACTCTTTTGATGTTGGGGGCATTCAATTTTTTGGTGTGGTTTTACAGTGATATAAAAGCTCCAGGATTTAATGAGAAGTTCATTAGGACATGGGAGTATTACTTTTTGATCATTGTGCAGCAGGTTTCAAGACTGATACCCTTGGAAATTACCAGGTAGAAAATTTTCCAAACTCAGCAACAGAGACTCCTTAGAAATTACATCATATATCTCGAGTTTTCATCTATATCTCGCTACCAATCCAAAACCTTCAAATTGTACTTGGATCAAATTATTTTCTAGTCAGTACAACCTGTTAAAATGAGAAATTAGGTAAAATATGCATCATAATAGGTATATTTTGGTCCGTATGCTCTCCCAAATAAAAGTTTGTAAAATATGCATATATCACGTGAAAAGTCATATTTACCCCTAATCAATTATGTCTCTCTTCTCTTTAATCAAGCCGAAATCTCTTCTCCTCCATGCCGTCAAACTCGTTTTCATATCTGAAAAAAGGAGAAAAAATAATTTGAGAAGAAAATCTTGTTTTCATCTCTCATATTACCGTCAAACTCATCATTTTCCTCTATTCTCTCTTCATTCTTCTCCAATTTGTTCTGGGTATAGTTTGAAATAACATATTATCAAATTTCGAGATGTTATAAGGTCATTTATGTGTTAAAAAATTATTTTTAGGTTAATTTTTACAAGTTTTAACAAAAAATAGCGAACATTTTCGATGCTTTTCGATGATTTTTCGATTATATTTCGATGAAAATTATATTCTCAGTAAAATTTCGATGAAAATGGTATTTTTGATAAATTTCGATGCAATTTCGATGAATTTTCGATAATATTTCGATGAAAATGGTATTCTCAATAAAATTTCGATGAAAATGGTATTTTTGATAAATTTCGATGATGAATTTTCGATTCATTTTCGATGCATTTTCGATGATATTTCGACAAAAATGGTATTCTCAGTAATATTTCAATAAAGTGGCACTTTTGATAATTTTCGATGCAATTTCGATGCATTTTCGATGATATTTCGACGAAAGTGGTATTTTACATAATATTTGACAGAATTTCGATATAATTTGGATGATATGATATTTTCGATAAAATATTATGAAAAATACCACTTTCATCGAAATATCATCGAAAATATATCGAAATTGCATCGAAAATTATCAAAAATACCACTTTATTGAAATATTATTGAGAATACCATTTTTATCGAAAATTTATCGAAAATGCATCGAAAATTCATCGAAATTGTATCGAAATTTATCAAAAATACCATTTTCATCAAAATTTTATTGAGAATACTATTTTCATCGAAATATCATCGAAAATGCATCGAAAATACATCGAAAATTCATCGAAATTTATCAAAAATACCATTTTCATCGAAATTTTATTGAGAATATAATTTTCATCGAAATATAATTGAAAAACCATCGAAAATCATCGAAAATGTTCGCGATTTTTTTGTTAAAACTCGCAAAAAATTAACATGAAAATGATTTTTCAATACATAAATGATCTCATAACATCTCGAAATTTGATAATATGTTATTTTAAACTATACCCATAACAAATTGGAGAAGAATGAAGAGAGTGAAATGATGAGTTTGACGACGATATGAGAGATGAAAACGGGATTTTCTTCTCAAATTATTTTTTCTCATTTTTTCAAGAATGAAAACAAGTTTTACGGCATAGAGGAGAAGAGATTTCGGCTTGGTTATAGAGAATGACAGACACTCCTTTGAAAGTGAGGCATATTTTCTCTTAGATATTAGTAAGGGTATTTTCGTCCGCACACATATTTTTCAAATGTTTTTTAATTTGTGCATGCGAGCCAAAATAGGGGTATTAAGGAGCATATTTGGCCTAATTTCTCGTTAAAATTACGCGATAAAAATACGAATTTACTCTTTACAAGTATGAAAACTCATCCAAACAAATACGAACTAATAAAACCGACAACGCCAGATAAATTTTTGATAATTTATAATTTTATTTTATATCATGTTTCCCGTCTTAAATTTGCAATATTTTACCTAGGGGTGGCAATTTAGGTCACGACACGATAATACGACTCGAAAACGACACGAAGTTAGCGGGTTTGGGTTTGTCTTAAACAAGTACAGGTCAAAACAGGTTAAACCCGATTAAACATGATTAAATAATAGGTCATTAGTAGGTTAACCTGTTAAACACGAAATTGACCTTTTTAACACGATTAAATTTTTTGAGACATTGTATTATCTTGTGTGTAGCAAGACTTAAAACTTCCCTTTTATGTTTTATGTACTAAAACTTGAAAGTTTTATTTTGGTTTTAAACTTTGGATTATGTGTTATATTTATTTGATTATGGTTGTTTGATTATATTGGAAATATAAAATAAGTTAATAGATTATATAAAGTTATATTGAAAATGTGAAATAGGTTAACATGTTAAAATTAATAGGTTAATACGTTATGTCAAGTTGAACCAAATACAACATATTTAACATTAACATGTTAAATTGAGTTCAATTAACGGGTTAACAGTATACAGGTTAGCAGATCGTGTTACGTTAGACACGATCTGAATACGACCTATTTAAATAACGTGTTAAATGTGTCGCTCACAGGTTAACCTGTTTATTTAGCGTGTCGGGTGTGGGTTTACAAATCATGACACGAATAATAAACGTGTCGGGTTTGGGTTTGGTAATTGCTCGTTATATATATGCCTCGACACGACACGAATATGACACGACAACACGAATTACCACCCCTAATTTTACCTTATTTGGTTATTTTTTTTACGGCTTATATTTGTTTGGTTGAGTTTTTTTGGGTTGATAAAAAAATTTTGGCATTTTCACCGACTACTTGTGGTCAGTTAGTTTCGAATATCAGGAAAAATTTTGAACGAAAATCTAAATTTGAATGTGTAATGTTTTCTCTGTGTTCTATAACTTGGCATCTATTATAATAATTTGCCATGTAGCATTTTTCTTAATAATCGCTAATGGTTTTGGTATTGAACTATCTAAGAAATAAGTCTAACCCTCTTGTTACTGTATGGAATGTAGATGGTCCTTTCACGTCCTGGCAATGTGGCTGCCTTTAGCAACCCATATAAAGGCTTTCCTTCTGCTTCTGCATATTGAAATGAAAATAATCAAATGTACTCTTATTGTTTTCTTCTCTTTCATTAAGGTTTTACACTATGATCCTTCATTCCCTTTCCCTTTGTTTTTTTTTTTTTCTTTCTTTTTTTGGCTTAGGAATGTAAACAGTTGGTTAATCTGTTGGTTTGAATCATAAGAACCAAACAGCTTTGAAAAAAGACATGTATATGTATATATATATGTGTGTGTACAAATACATGTGTATATTATATAATAGCTCTAGTCATTCGTTACGAAGTCAACTGCCAATCTCAGCCAAAGTGGTGAACCCAAATATAGCAATGTGAATTCACCAAACCAAACTTGTTTTCACAAAGCTTGAATTAAATATTCTACTTATCAAACTGAATCAGCAGGTGAGTTCTAAATCAGGCCCCAAATTATATATTTCTACATGCAATTGCTCACACCATTTTTAAACTGTAGACGCACCAACTTGTGTATTTTCAGTACTCTCAAGCTCAACTAACATAAAGGAAAGACAAATCCATAGAGATGACATAAGAGTGAAAATGAAAATCTCTCTCCAAAACCAACTCATGACCTCGAGAGAAATAGGTTCCTATGTGAAAAAGAAAATCTCTTCTTTTTTTCTCTCCCCTCACGAATGTCAGATCACAACGAAGGGTAGCATAATAAAATTTCTAGATTTCAACTAATCAAACCCAAGAATTCAGTTAGGATTTTAATACAGAAGAAAATTCAACTAAACTATTACTAATTTAATAGCATAGAGTACTACCACTGCTGCTGTACTATTAATAGCAGTTAAAATTTGTTATTGAAACAACGGATAGTAAGAGATCCATGTAGTAGAATTACTTTAGCCTATTTCCTGAAAGACAATCACAATAGAATATAGCAGAAGATCTACTACTACATTCCGAAATTTTATGAAAATTGTTTTTAAACACCTTTCTGATGGTCTAAACATTTGGAACCATATCCCATGATACTCTTAGGAATCGAAAGACACCCTCACCCTTGTACAATCAAATTCTAGAGAGTACTCTAGAAAGTATCAGCACTTTGGCTGCTTTACTCAACATACCGTAGGCTGTGGACCTCACAAATTCCATCAAGCAACCATAAATGCGGGTGATTAGAAAATTAGTGACTTGGAATGCCGAGGAATCTGCAAATTTTTACAACGTTGGCCTGGCTGGAGAATGGATTACTCTCAGGAAAAAGCATAATTTCAACCGAACAAACTCCTCAAATTCCATTCCATTCTGAACACAACCCCAGTGAAGATGCACCCACTGCGAAGCTCGTGTTCAGCCATGAGTGGACACTTCACTTTAGAACTCGTGCACCTCTCCTCCTGTACAACACAAGGGCAAATACAGGGGGAAAATGATTATGCCATCGACAAAGTGTCAACTACCATTACCACTACCGCTACCTACGAAGTGATCAGCCGATAGCTCCATTGCTACAAGCAAAAATCCTCACTACATCTCTGCTTTCCTACTCGCGATATAAAAACAAGCATAACTACCGAATAACTAAATGCCTAAATCATCTAATCCTTTTGAACAAACTGAAGAGTAATTAGCAGCAAGATATCAACAACAAAGTACTTATATGTAATTAAGCAAACATAGCAAAGGTTATATAAGCTACTTTAGCTTAAACACTAAAAGCATGAAGGAAAATACTAGTAGATAATTGTAAGCACGCCAAATTGAAACTACACTCAGCAGCAAATGCTAAATAAGATGAGCATCTACATGCTCTAAAACTATTATTTATTAGAGACTAGCAAAATAGATACGGCAAACTATTGGGATTCAAGCAATCCAACCAGTCCCAAAGAGAATTGACATCCAAATTGAGGCTGCTGCAGCTGGCAATGAAAAACCATGACCCCATGCCGCGGATCCATAAATGGTGATTCAATCCAACTTCCAACCATTAATTTTACTGTTGTTGGGCTTGTCGGGGCTGACCGCTGCCATAAGCAGCACCAGCATAACCAGCTTGGCCCCCATGAGCACCATTTGTCTGTGGAACCCCATAATTTCCAGAAGGTTGCGACGGATCAGACCTCCATGCTGCATTTCCATTTGCATCGCTATAACCACTTCCTAAGTAGCCACCACCACTTCCTTGCAAATCACCGCCAATAGTGTTTGGGACACTCCCAGAACGCCCTCCAACAGCACCATATCCAGCAGAATTCCCATAGGACCCATCACCGCTACCATAGCTGCCATACCCATAACCTTGAGTACCATATCCAGCAGCACTTGGAGATTGACCTGCAGTAGCAGAACCTGCGCCACCACTGCCCGCACCAGTGCCACTGTTTGTAACACCCCAAGGAACAGTATTTCCATAGCCCATAGCACCATATCCGGTAGGAGCCTGTGCATTCCATGAACTTCGTCCACCTGGTGGACCACTTCCATAAGCAGCATTAGGAGCATTAGGATTCCCATAAGCAGCAGCAGCTGGGCTACTATAGCCAGTATTAGCACTACCATAATTGCCATAACCCCCATAATTAATTCCATTATTCGAAGGGCCATAGCCATAGCCAGGTGCACCATAACCAGAAGAACCATAAGGAGGAAAACCACCTCCAGTGTTCTGTGGTTGAATGAACCTGTTGGAATCCATGCGACCATCATAAGTATTTTGGTTGCCTCCAGATGCTCCATATCCTTGATAGCCACCACCACCACCACCCATGGTACGGCTACCTCCACCTGGATTAGCATCTTTAGGAAGAGCTCGCTTCACTTCCACTTGCTTACCGCTTAAATCATGAAATGTCTTGTGCAAAACCCTATCAACGGCATCTTCAGAATCAAAGGAAATAAAACCAAATCCACGAGGTCGTCCTGTATTTTGATCGTACATGACTACTACATCAGTTACGTGTCCATAAGATTCAAAATATTCTCGAAATCCTTCTTCAGATAAAGTAGGAGGTAACCCTCCAACAAATATCTTCTTGGTCCTCATATTACCACCGCTACCAGCATTTCTAGCAGGATTAGGATTTCCAGTTCGTGCAGAGGTCTGTTGCTCCTCTCTTGATAAGGCCTTCTTAGCATCAACCTGAAACATAACACTGGTAGTTACTCAACAAGAATAAAAAGACGTAAGAGCATGCTTCCAAGCTCAAATCAGACAATTATGCAACTACACAAGGTAACAGAAATTCCTAAAGGGCCAAACTTCAGACTTGCATTAAGAATGAAAACTCCGAAAAAGAATTACACACTTTAAATCTTGCAGAAAGAATCAAACAAACGAAACAACTGCGAGCTAAAAGTGCAGAAAGAACCAAACAAATGACACAACTGCGAGCTAAACGAAAAGTCATCGGGAATCTTTGTATTCAACCAAAGTCCACTACAAAGAAAACAGTATAAGCCAACAAATATAAAAACTGTTGAATAACAAACACAATCTAACCTCACATTAAGACGACTGAGACAACGGTAGCAACATCAGCAAATGAACTGAAACATTACTTTCAACTAGAACACTAAATCAAAAGAAAACCCATAAACTTAAGAATCCAGAACAAACATACTAAGACAACTAAAACAGCAGTAGCAGCAGGAAATGAATAAAGAAGACGACGTTACTTTCAAAAAGAGCATTTAAATCTAAAGACAACCCAAAGAAGTTAGAACCAACAATATCAAGAAACAATAACAAAATCACACGACCTCGCATATCAAGAAACCATAGCAAAAATGAGAAAGTACCCATTAATTGAAATGCGAAAGAAAGCCCAAAATTTCTTTAGAATCGGGAAAAAAGAAAAGTTGGGTCTCACCGTTCTGCCATCAATAGTGTGAGTGTCCTGAAGGACCCTATCGAGGACAGAGGGATCTGCGAATACAACAAAGGCAAAACCTCTGGGCTTCCCGGTAAACTTTTCCCTCATAACCACAGTCTGCAACACTTCGCCATAGTTCTCGAAATACTCCTTGAGCCTCTCCTCTGTCGTCTCCCATGAAATCCCACCAATAAAAAGCTTCCCTTGATCTGAATCCATCGTCACTTTCGACCCTCTTTCCCAAACGTATTTCCCCTTCTCTTCTTAGCTCTTCTGAGATGAGATTTTTCAACTCCTTATTTGGGTTTCTGGGTATTGTGATTTGGAATTTGAGAAAGAAGAAAAAGAAGAAGAAGAAGAAGAAGAGGAGGAAGAGGACGAGAGGGTTTGTGGCCGACTTGGGGTCGAGAGAGAGAGATATGTGAGGTCAAGTGCGAGAGGAATATACTCTTACGCTGCTTTGACAAGTGGTATTGGAGAAAAAGTATTCTATTTGGACGGTTGGAGTAGATAGTTGGGTGTGATTTTGGTATGGATTGGAGGTGGACGGTTTTGATTTAGCTTTAGTTTGGGAGTCGTAGGAGTTGGAACTTGGTCGTCAATAAGGTAGAGGTGAGGTGGCAGGCAGCTTAATAGTGGTTGGCTGCCTGTCACGTGACACGCACGAGATTAACACCGTGCATTCTTCCTCATTTTTCTTTTTTTTTATTTTTTTATTTTCTTGCTTTTGTTTTCTTTTAAGTAGGAATGGCAATGGGGCGGATCGGGGACGGTTTTTTAATTACCATCCCCATCCCCGAAAGTCAATCACAATACCATATCCGCCTCATTAACCATTCTTTTGGATGCGGGGACGGTGCGGGTATTAACCAATAGATAACGGGGAAAATCGCGGTTACTCATTACCCATTGATAATATTAAAATATTAAAAAATTAAGATGAAAATACTAAATCCTTTTCATAATCAACAAAATATTAAACACAACAATATATTAATAATTTTTAAACTCTAAAATTTAAATATATAAGTACATATAACTCTCCAAAATTATTATTTTACCAAAGATATAATAAAACAGATAGTGTAAAATTAAATAGATATTTATATGTATAATAATTTTTCTATGTAAATATATATATCGGGGCGGGTACGGTGCGGATTATAAAAATACCGTCCCCGCACCATACCCGCATATTAACGGTACGGTTATTCCCCGCTCCGGTCATTTTCCCCGCTTGAGCGGTTTTTCCCCTTCCCATTCGGATCGGATAACCACGGATACCCATAACCATGGGTTATATTGCCATCCCTACTTTTAAGCGATTATTTATTCGTGATTTGTCATTAATAGCACTTAAAAAGAGAGAATTCTTTTTTAAAACCTACTAGATAGTTCTCTGTGATTATTTGAGCAGCCTTGAGTCTCTTATATTTTTTAGAATATATATATATATATATATCTAGTAATTTTGAAAATTTAGATAAAGTATGAATTTCTCAGAACTTGAAATTCAAATAAAAAAATAACCTAACATGTTTTTTCCTTCACGGGTAAAAAAAAAATGGTTTAGAAAAATAACATTCAATTCATGAAAAAGAAAGTAAGACATTTATACTAAATATCTTATGTGTTCCTCAATTTATTATGAATAATGACTTCAGAAAAGAAATGAAAGGAAAGAAACTAATTAAGTTAATAATTATTTAAATAGTGAATTAGAACTTGTAAATACATTTAATATCACTGATCAATTAAATAATAGCAACTCACTTGTAATACTTGTAAGAATATAAATATAAGACAAAAGATAAGATCCATAACATGACAAATTTTCTAGATTTATATTTTTTTTAGATATTTTGTGTGGAATGGATCTCATTTTTAGTGCTACAATTACTGGTCCTTATGCCAGCTACGTAAATTATCGTAAAACCTCATTTATCTTTTAAATTTTTGAATGAAACCCCACGTGTTTTTAAAGATATCAAAAAATTAGTAGGCTCTTCAGTGTAAGGATACATCAAATCTCCCTATAGATTGGTGAAAATACAGTTAAATTTCTTGACGATCCTTAAATTCAAATATTTTCTACAAACCTATTCCACAATGGGTTTTTCCAAATGCTTCCAAAAATCAGGGAGTTTAAAAAGTGACAAAATACCAGAAAATTGTTTGCTCAAAAAAGAATAATACAAGAGAATTTAATGATTATTTTTTAAAAAATCTGTATTATTATTGACTTGATTGTCTGAATTACATTCTGTATAGCTAGTCCTTTTTGTATTTTGCATGTGAAAATGATCTTAAAAAATTATACTCTACATTCGAACACATGCACGCTATTCCACAAATTTCCCATATACTTCTTTTTTATTATTGTTTCTTTTTTTTTAAGAATCTCCAACTCATTTTTCATTTTTTTTTTATGTTATAACCTTTCAAACATCAACACTCAATAGTAACTCAAAAAAAAAAAAAAAAAAAAAAAAAGAAGAACATGGCATTAAACTTATGAGCTGGCCAACGGATAAATTGTTGAAGCATGAAATAAAGATGGGCTGTCTTAATTACATTTAAAAATAAAAAATAAAAAAGGTCAAAAACCAAGGGAGAGAGATAGAGCGCCGCATTTTGCAATTTAGTTCAAGGACAAAGCTGTTTTCTCTGGTCCATACACTTTTTTTTCTTTTTTTTTTTTTTGAGGGAAACTACTTTCCTTTCTTGAATACCTCTATCATCATTAAAAAAGGTCCCAACGTTACTCTTAACTTTCAACAACCGTTGGAGCCAAAATAGGTTTAAATTTCTCCATGACCAAAAACCCATTTCCTCTTTACTCTTTCTTTTGCTTGTATTAAATGTATTTGAGCCATATTATCTTATCTCCTCAGTCTCTTCCACCATGAAAATGAACAAGACCCTTTGAACCACATGAGATAATTTTCTCTCATCTCTGGTTTTTGAAGTCATATAGCTTCAAATGGGGTGCTTCCTTGCCTGTTTTGGACTTTCCCACAAAAGAAAGAGACGAAAACCGGCTCATAAGGTATTAGCTCTGGCGACTGAACTCTATGTTTTTTTGGTTAACTCCCACATTGAATTTAAACCCTTTTTTTTATTTTTGTTTATTTATATCATTTTTTCTGCAGGGACATGGGGGTTATGAGCCACTAGATTCATCCGTAACTATAGTGAGACTTAGCTCTGCTGAGAACCCCATTTCTACTAAAGCATATTCTGAACCAAGGTGACTTATGATTATGAGCTTTCTATGATTTGTTAGTCTGAAATTATGATAAGAGATGTTAAAAATTTGTTTCCTTGTTTTTACAATTAATGTTTGTTAGGCACAAGCATAAGGAGCAACCGAGCTCGAAAATCCGAAAGAAAGTTAGATTTAATCCAAATGTGCAGACATATGAACCCATCTCGACGTCTTATCACTTCTTGGAGGATGAAGAGGACGAGAAACTGATAAGGAAAGGTGAAGAAATAGCAGACGAAAGCTTGTCTACTTCAAAGGGATCTTTCAACTTAAACTACAGATACCAAAACTGTAGAGACTTCTATGATGAAGACGATGATATTGCATTCGAGAGTGATTTGTATTACGACGATGATTACAATGAGGAAGAGGATGAGGACGAGGATGAATATGATGGCGACATCGATATTGACAGCCAAAGAGTAAGCCAAGATGAGTTTTCGAAGGAGTTGAACTCCTATTCTGTGAGTTCAGACAAGAATGTTTCCTCTGATAAATCAGTTGAAGAAAAGGATACGTCAGCACATTCTGTATTGAGACCGGTGGAGAATCTCACTCAATGGAGAGCAGCCAAGGCAAAAACAGCATCATCTAAGCAACCAAGGGAGGAGAATATTTCATTGTTTCAAAAATCAAGTTGCCGAACATCACTTCTCGATTCGGGAAAGCCATATCCTCTTTTGCAAGAAATTGCTGTTGACTCCAGCCTTTCAAGTTGGTTAAATCCTACAAGTACTTACTCAGTCTGATACTAGATACCTTTCACCATTAATTGCTTTTTGGACCTTGTCATCAACTGAAAAAAAAAAAGAGTTGGATAAATGAATCTTAAAGAAAGTTACAGTAGAGTTCAAAGTTCTTGGAAGCCTGCAAAGTGTTATACTTAGCCTACTTCTAGTGTGAAAATTCTAAAGACGAGTAATGGGAATGGATGGCCTTGATGCGCAACTGTTGCTAGCGCAGCTCATTGATACAAATGGAAAGAGAACCTATGAAACAGAGCAAGTTGAGGATAGCGTTTGTCATCTTCCTGGAAAAATTTCCGACAAGAAGTGAGAATTATGGGTTTTGTGTTGTTTGTGTTTGTATTTTTGTTTGTCTTTAATGCTCTTCTGAGAGTCTTGTGAATGATTGCGTTAGGCGGTTGTGTATTCTGTGAGAGTGAGTTTTTTAACTGTCTTTTTGAAAGCCCTATTGCTTGGAAAGAAACTGAAAAATATTGAAACAATTTACTTTCAAGGATTCTGTTACTATTGATTTTGAACCGCTGAGCAAAGATGGAATGGAAATCATGGAAAAAGTGGCTCTCATAGAAAATGATTTTCTGTAGTGTCCAAAAATAAACAGTAAAAAATAACAAAAAGCAATATGATTATGACTAATGCTACTACTACATTCACAACTTTTTTCTTAAATCACCTTATGTGGAAAAATCCATTAGACACATCTGAATACCCAAACTTTCTCACTGTTCAAGCTGCATGAAGTGAAACATGTACTCTTTCTCTAGGCGCAAGTGTGCAACTCAAAAGCAAATTAGTAGAGAATTTCGAATTGTTTCGAAAAGAATGCTACAGACTTTTGTGTCTTAAAATCCATGTACGGAAATAGGTAGAACACATTAATTATTTGGTACACAAGATTGAAATTTACAAAGTGTGATGGGCATTGTGTTTTTCCCGGTGCAAAGGGAATAGAAGAAAAGGAACTAAACAAAATTATCGAAGTACCACAGCAAGAGTAAGTATACAAAACATACCAAGATATGTTGTAAAAAGCACGAAAAGAGCTCATTTGCTTTGAATATGTTACACATGGCGGAAGACATTCCCGTCATCCTTATCTGTTTTCAACCGTGGAAGAGAATCTTGCAACAAAGTTGACTGCAAATCAACCTAACAAATGGAACTAAAATTGGATGAAAACATAAGACTATTTCCCCTATCCGGACTTTTGTTGTCAATCCTTAGAGTGGTTATTTAAGACAGGGCAACTTCATATTAAAAAATATATATATTGTTGAATCAGATTGTAGAGAATGCCCAATTGTTTGATATAAGCCGAACCTCCTGATGACCGTTGTATTGAAGTGAAATGTTATCTACATTATGATGCATATGCAAGAATCAGAATCCTCATCGTCAGAGTCGCTCACATCACTGCAA
The DNA here is from genome assembly GCA_002914845.1 of Trema orientale. NCBI lineage: Eukaryota > Viridiplantae > Streptophyta > Magnoliopsida > Rosales > Cannabaceae > Trema > Trema orientale. The sequence continues at coordinate 457,520 of JXTC01000048.1, forward strand.
CACAAGAGAACAATGATAATGAGAACTCATAATCTGATGAAAAGATCAACAAACAATATTTTAATGCTCAAGCGAATCATGTTATGAAGTAATCAACTCCATATTTAGGTATTTATTTGTTTTCCGGAATTTTTTAATTGAACTGGCAATTTAGGTATTCCGAGCATAAGTTGCTTTTTATTTTAGTAGTTTCCTTTAGTAACAAAGCAGATCGAATCCTCAAGAAAATCTTCAATCTACTTAGTGACAAATAAAAATGAGCTACATCAATAATGTGTTAGGCTTTAAGAATAGAGTGCTCTCACTAGTTTCTTACACATGCCAACATGTTAGAAGACAACTAACTTGGTATATCAGAATGTTTCATCAAGGAAATCACCAGATTATATCACACACAAACGTAACATACTAGAAATCAGAGCATCCATTTTTCAGAAGTTTCGATCACAGGCCACAATTTTGCATTTCATGAAAATTTATGCATATTGACATCATCAGACAAGGTCCTAGATCAATAGAAGCTTCATCTTCATAACCTCTCAAATAGATCACAAATCCCATCTTTTCTAATCACCTTATCTTAGGGAATTAAATGCGCAGTTAAAGAATACTCTGTTAGCAATCGTATAATGTTCAGTAGCAACACAGAAAATTCCAACACGAAAGCAATGCAACAAAAAGACTGCAATTCAACTTCAACTCACACTATTTTTAACCTAGGTTGCCTATCTAAGCAAATCAATAAAAGTGGGCCAGATAGACTTTGAACTGTATTAGAAAAGAAAAATAATTAGGTATCAAAAATAAGTGTATAATTGTAGGTTCTGACTAAGAAATTCTATGAGCATAACTTCTTTACAATTTTCTTGTTATCTTAAGGGGAATCCGAAAATAGTTGTTCAAAATGAAATACTATATAATAAGGGTCGTCAATTACCGGGGAGGAGAAAAAAAAGTCTCACATTAGGGGTGCAAAAAGCTATCTAAAACTAGATGATACCATCATGTTTCTTTCTACGTATCAATAAAAAACACAGCCTTCAGCAGAGCTATAGAGAACAATAGACTCACAATTTTGATGCTTTCCATTAACCTCATCTTAGCAACCATTTGATTCAGCTCATGACCATGAAAAACCCTTATTAGTAGAGCCCAGCAAAACTACAGTTTAGGAGCCTGAACTTAAACTTAAGGGACGCAATCCCCAAAGTCCAAATGTGCATTTCCATTTCCAACATGAACAATGAGAAGATACTCCTAATCTTTCTGATGCCTTTTCAAAGTCCCATGCCTTATGAGATCCTAGCTTGCATTTTAGTCCGACTCCAAAATTCCTAAAACCTTCCGCTGTGCCACTTTTCATTATGAAATTAATTTTCTAAACAACAGATACCCCAGAGCCACTTTCTCGATCACTGCCTTTGAAACAACAAAAATTTTCTCTGGTAATTGAAATGCAGACGAGTGAAGGGAAAAGGTGAAAAGAACCCATGTTCTATGAGCTAGGTAATTCATGGAGTTTCTGTCACTATTTATTCCTTCTACTAATTGCTTTGAGTTATCAATCCTAACTATTATTCTGACATAAGCTAAGCAAACCAGCAAAAGGGGACAGTTTTAGAAGCATAAAGCACTGTCCTTAAAATTGCTAATCCCAGCCTCAATTGCAATTCATTACCACTTACCAGAATCATTCATGTAATCATTGGAACATGCGTTATAACTGTACATAGATCAAGTACAAAAAAGTCTAACAACTTGACATCACCGAAAAAAAAACACAGATGTTATGCATAATGGTAATTTGGTAAATCAACCATGGTCACCACATATTTGCATATACAAACAAGTAAACGACATTAGCATTTTGTCTCAAGCTTAGTTGCGGTACAAAATCTTTAAATGCAACTTTGTTCAATTCTGGAAAAAAGGGATCATTTACCTAAAACCCCATAAAAAAGTTCAAACCACTCAATCCCCAAAATCCAGTCTCAAACAATTTAATCCAATCATCATAAAACAAGAACTAATAAATAAATAAAATCAGCAACTCTAAGCACATATGAAGAAATTGAATACCCTTTATTGGCATCTTATTACCTTGGTTCAAATTCCAAAACCTCAGCGAGCTTATTCCCATTCTTGTCGTTCCACTGAACTTTTCGTCGTACTTTATCTGATTTTCTTGACATGCCACCTCTCCGGGGAGGCAACAAAGAATTACAATCACAATCTTCATCTCCATTAAGGAGTTTCTCAACCTTAGAATCTACAGAACCCCCCAAAGCCAAAGGGCTGTTATCTTTGCAGCAGCCATTAGAATCCTTACCATGCGTCTCCATCAACAAGATCAAACCCCCAAAACCCACCCAATACACCCAGACCCCTCAATTTGGCCCCAAAAGAATTCAGACCCAGATACCAAAATCCTTGATTTACAAAAACCCAATTCGCCAAATTGCCTATAAATCAATAGTACCCGCCGGTGATAGTGGGTATGAATCGGAATATTGGCTAAGGTCAACGTCCATTCTCAGCAAGATCAAGCTTCGTAACGAGATGGATAAGAAATTTCTATTTTGTTAATAAGAGATCAAAGAAGGAAAAAAGATCTGGATGGATAATCACTAACTCGGGGGGAAAAAAACAGGACATTCCCGAGAAAGTGACGGAAAGTAGAGCCGAAAAACGAATGAAATTACGGGAACAAAAAATTGGTGCGAAAAATGACAACTAACCGTACCATATACAGAGAGAAATATTTATTTTGACTTTTGTATTTTTTTTTACAGATCGTGGACGGGGTCAGATGGCGATTTGGATTAAATTTCGAGTTGAAAAAAATAATAATAAGAAGAAGAAGATAATTAGATATTTTGAGGAATAAAATATTTATAAAAGTGAACAAATTCCACTCTGATGAATTAGTAAACCAGCGTTTTTTCTTATTTATTTATTTGTGTGAATAAGCGTTTAGTTTTTGGTTGAATATTTTACGATTTGATAATAATAATAATAATAATAATAATAATAATAAGGAATAATATAAAAAAACTGTGACTTTTAACACTTTTAGTCTTTTATCAAAAAAAAAATTCATGAATTTTCATTAATATTAAATAAAATCTTTTATTTATATTTTTTTTTATCAAATTTCACCATCCACATATAAAGTCAAAAATTAAAATTGTGGTATAAAATTATTATAGAAATATATTTATTCTAAAATAATTTGTAATCTTTTAGTAATCCAATAATAATAGCTTTAAAAGTAAAATAAATATTTTTTTTTTTTTTGAATTCTGTTATCTGATTTTAAAAGTTACCGGTATTCGTTTTTAATAATTTTAACTCTAATTTTGAATGTATATGTGAATTAGGTAAAATTTGATAGAAAAACATGAATAAAAAATTTTATTTGATATTAATAAAAAAAACGTGTTTTTATTTTTTTGGTGGCTAAACGACAAAAAATGGTGGATTTTTTATGATATCAATAATAAAAATAATAAAAGAAAAGAAAAGAAAGAAGTAACAAACGGGTGAATCTGTTTTAGGATTATCCAATCCAGGAATGGCTCAGTTTGTCGGCGGGATTGGAGATTCTGATTAGTTATTCTCGTTTCCCTATATATCTATGTGGTAAAAAAAAAATATGCTATGTAATATTATGTTAATTGATAATTACTGATATTTAAAAGAAAAAATAACTCTTTAGACAAGTATTGGAAAATTTTGAATCTGAAATGGAGAAAATCATAAGATTTAGTGGCACCAATCAAGTGTCTCAATGTACATGTTTGTTCAAATTCACCACATATAGTTTGAAATATGAATGGAGATGAGTTTGATTTACATTTTTGTTTAAAAACGTAAAAAGAAAGAAAGAGACGAGTTTTTATTATTATTATTATTATTATTATTATTATTATTATTACTTGAGAGAGATGAGTTTTATACTTATATTCATCCAACGTTCGAAGCACATTCACTAAGAAGGGACTTTTCTTTAACGTAGGAGAGATTGCCTTCTTCCAAACATTAAAAAAATAAATAAAAGGGAAAAAAAAAAAGAAAAACAAAAAGGATTTTGCATCCGTAAATCTAGTTAACACTTTTACTTATGTTCACATTCATATTACACTAATAGATAACGAATAATCAAATTATACAGCTGACTTACGTTAGTTTGTCAAACATGTATGGAAATAGTTGAAAACAATATACACATGATACACGTTATATTATATATTACGAATTTTTAAATACGATGATGAACGTAATATTTTTACCCAATTTCTCATAGTTAAAACTATTGTACGGTAAAAATAAGTTTACATACTTTAGAAAAACCCAAACTATATACCTATGTCTATCATTAGCAGTTTAATTATCATCTCGTACTTTGCTGACTATATCCCTAAGAGATTACCAAAATAAATCAATGAATAGATTAATTAACTGCTCCTCTTATTTAAATCATAATTTATTAGTTATTGAACATAAATAAAGCAAAATTTTGGACAACACTACATGTCACCTATGATATTAATACCTCTCTGTGGTATATAAATTAAATAAGACCAATATTAAAAGTATGTGACTACCATTTTAATGGTTTTGTTTTGTTCGGTTGGTTACAAGGTAGTGTTACAATGAATGCTGGCCATGATACAACAATATTTTTAATGTATGATTTTACATTTATTGACAATACATAAATAACACGTTGTTGAAAACGAAAACGAGAGATCTCGAGGGTGAGTGTGAGAAAATGGTTTGATTCGCCTAAAAACTTTTGCTTCGTTTATTCCACATATCTTTTAGAATCTACGTAATCACGTTCTCTTACTTGGCCTAACTATCACAAGTTAATTTAGTATTTATTAACCGTAGATTTCTTTAATTGTTTTATAGGGTTTGGGTCAACATGAAAAGTAGTTGTAGTGTTAATCTCTTAAGTATTGTACAATTGCATAATTTATGAGGCAACTATAAAATATTAACCCTCAAATGCATGCTTAATTATCAGTTTTAAGGAAAAATGGAATCTCAACCTACCGAATATAATGAAACTTAATCATTGTAGACTGTAGTACAATAGAGCCCACGTTTTCTTTTTGGTAAAGTGCTTTATAATTATTTTTTACGATTAATATTATGGTTGTTTTTTCCTATTTTTGTGAAATAATTTGTTATTACATGAATAAACTTGTTAAATATTAGGGTTAGTTTTCACTAATGTTTCCTAATATGATGATTATATATACACCATAATTTCGCATAAAGACACTTTATTGATTAATAAAATAACTAAAAAAGATAATTTAAGGAGGGAAAAAAAACATTCAATCTTCATCTCTCTTTTTTTTCACTATCTTCATCTCTCTTTTTTTTTTTTTTTTTCCCAATTTTGCGGGAACGTGTCTATTTAAAATTTCGTTTCATCTTTTCCTTATTGTTTTTTATGTGTCATTTATCTCCTCCAATTTTAATTTCTTTGTTAATCTCTTTAATCTTAAATTAAAGTAAGGAGAGTGAAATTTTTTTGCTTTTTGTCCAATTTGTTTTGTTTTATTTTTTAATTTTCTAATACCTTGTGTTCCTTTTTCTTGTGTTAATTATTTGTTTCTCTTATAATTTTTTGTTTAATGATTCAATTTTTTTATCCTAAGAATTAAAACTACTAATTTATTTTAGTTCATAAATTTGTAGAGAAGAAAGTTATTTTTAGAGAATGTTTAGATTACTTTTAATATGACTTTTGACTTATTTGTCCTGACTTGTCTTTTTATTTATTTTAAGGAATGTCTTAATAATTGTGTGGTGCAAATATAGCTCTCTTTCCTAAAAATGTTGAGTGTACTTTACCCTAAACTTTCATATTGTTGCACTACTGGCCCTTCCACTTTAATAAATATCAAATTAAGCTATGATGGTAATGGACAATTCATAGGCCAAAGTGTACAAAAACTATAATTCATAGGTCATTGATGAGATTAACCATTGCTTTTGCTTCTAGTTTTTTTTTTTTTTTTTTTAACTTATGTTTAAAAGAATAGAAAATCCCCCCCATAAAAATGCACTTTGATTTTACTTCAAACATCTAACTTAACAAAACTAAGTGCCTTCTGAAAAAATAATTTTAGTAAATTATATTTGTTATATAATATTCAAAATATATTTTGATTTTTAGCATTAAAAAATTGAAAGTAAAGAATTAATTTCGTTAGTAGCTTTCAAAGTATGCTCTTTGTACTTGAGCACTTGAATAACGACTTTTGTACAACCCTAACCCTCGAAATTGTGTATGTGCTGTATATGTTACATTATTTATGACTAATCATTATGCCTTTAAGTTAAATTTGATAATTTGTATTAAGTTATCAGGTAGGTACTTATACTAGGTTTGAATGTTGAGCCCTAAACTTAGAAACCCCCACAACTCTTATTATCATAACATATACATATATACTTCAAAACCATCAAATTCTTATGACAAAATCTAAGAAAAAAGTCATATGCACTTGTGGATGTCCTTTACTTGATGTTGTAGGACATATATGTCTGTTGGGAATTTCTATAATGCATCCTTAGAAAAGGGATGTTCTTATACACGCATATTCAATGGATGAGATTCAATCTTAGTGGCATTAAAAGCCCAAAAAAAGTGTGGAAATGTGAGTGTAATACACCAGATTATAACCAGAAAAGATTCTGTTAGTATTTTAAAAGATTTCGTTAGTATTTTCCTTAACCATCACCAATGACATTACAGAATTATGAGCCAGATAGAGAGAGAAGGAGAGATAGAGGGAGAAGGAGACGCACGGATAGATTTTCCAGAAAAGACTTTTGGCCAAATCCATTTAAGATCATTATCTTCTTCATCTTTCGCCCGCTTTAATATTTTCACTGCATTTTTTTAGGGGGTCCTCTGGCTTATCTGGATTCTATGGTCTGCAAGTTTTTGGAGTTTTGGAGCGAGATAAGGAGAGTTAGGGATGAAGAGAGAAGTAACAATTATCTTACTAAAAAGAAATCAACCCATCCTCAATGGCGTGTCTTTGAAGCCAAAATCTAATCCAAAGTTTCAGATTTCACAAAGGAAGAAGACGAATGGGATGTGGGAGTTGAAGGGCGTTAAATTTTCCCATGGTATTCAGCTGAATCCTAGCCTTCAGATATTGATACCCATTTTGATCAATTTAATGTAATATTCAGTCGGATTTAATTTTGGTTGATTAAATTTTCAACCCATCTCTTTTTAGAGGAGAAGAAAGCCGAAAGTGTTTCTTTTTTTTTTTTTAATCTAACAAAAAGTAATAATCAGATGTGGTTAATGCATAATTCATCTTGTATACTTTAAGTCATCTAAGCCGTCAAATGTAGATTTGACGGTGATACAAAAGGATGTATTGATATAGCCAAAAACAGGAGTTGTACTGTAGAATTTCCCCATTCATCCAATAATTTATTGATTTACTTGTTCACTTTTTTTTTCCACATAGTTTGTTTGTCTCTAACTTTGAATCAAGTGATTCGCTTAAAAAACTATACTTGCAAAAAAACACTTTTGCAATACTGAATGATTACAAAGAAAAGGACAATAGAGAGAGAGAGAATGATTACAAAGAAAGGGCAAGAAAGAGAGAGAGAGAAATAATTTTTGTACAACTCTAATTAATTTCAGTAATTTTTAACCAAAAAAAAAAAAGAGTTCATTAATTTTTAACAAAAAAAAAAATGAAAACAAAGAGTTAACTTCATTAATAGCTTTCAAAGTATACTCTTTGTACTTGAGCACTTTGAATAATGACTTTTGTACAACTCTAACCCTCTAAATTATATGTATATGTAGGTTGCCAATTCAGTGGATTTTTTTTTATTTATATATAGATTTTTTTTCTAGCCGTTAAATCATCATCTAACAGTGATCCAACGACTATAATGATGTGCATGAAAAGACGTGTATCATTAATGTTATTATTTCTCTCTCTCTCTTATTTTTTATTATTAAAAAATATGCACCATAAATTTTAATTGGCCAAAATAATACCTATATGTAAGTAAAAAATAAATAAATACCAACTGGATAGGTGCCCATTAATATATATATATATATATATCATATGTATGTTACATTATTTATGACTAACATTTATCCCCAAAATACCTACTGAATAGGTGCCCATATATATATATATCATATGTACGTTATATTATTTATGACTAACCATTATCCCCTCTAAATTTGATAATTTTTATTTATTTATACGGTTGGTACTTACACTAATTTTGAATGTTGAGCTCTTAACTTTGAAACCCCCCACACCCCTTTAATTTCCCTATTTGTTTTGTTTCTTATTTACATATATATATATATATATATATTGATAATAAAAAGAGCGGATGAGATCCCGGTGGCGGGTCACTTCCTAGAGCCACCCCCATTCGGTTGGACTCCCAAGGGCGACGTGGGGGCTCGAACTCGTGACCTCACCCTCCCTAAGTGAGAGAAGGCCTTAAGTTCAAGCACCTTGCCACTTCGACCATCCCTTGAGAGTATATATATATATATATATATATATATATACATAAGGAAAGGTCATTTGCACCTGTGGATGTCCTTACTTGATGTTGTATGACATTCATGTCTGTTAGCAAGTCACTATTAGGATCATTGTCATATATAACCGGCTTGGCTCCATCTCTTCATCCAATAATCTTTTGGTTTGCTTTTTCTCCAAAGAAAAAAGTGAAAAACCCTCAAAAAGATATTTAAGAGCAGTAAATTCACTGTTTCTTCACATTGTTTGTTTGTCTCTAACTTTGAATCAAGTGACGTTTGCTTAAAAAACTTGACTTGCAAAAACACACTTTTGCAATACCAAATGATTACCAATTAAAAAAAAAAAAAAAGGTTGAAGCAATACTGCAATAGGTACACTTGAAGTCCTAGATGTCAATTTGGCGTCAATGAAAAGTGGGATGAATTGCATACGTGTAGTGATGTTTATGAAAATTAGGTAAAAATAGTGGAGAAGAGAGAAAACTTGCTTCAAAGGTTGCTAAACTTGATTGCAACTCTGGCAACTTAAATCTTACTCAAAGTTACTATCAACAAAAACAGTACAACTCTTGGTAATATGGTATATCTGACTTCATTTCCACTAACATTTAGTTTGAGAGTGAGAGTGAGCTCTAGAGAGAGAGAGAGATATTCATATAGGTTCTGAGGATGGCATGCTTTGAGAGGGGATCTCCAGCGCTAAAGGAAATCCTGCTCAAACTATACCGGTAAGAAAAAATCTATATTACAATGCTTATCTTGTAGATACTAGATTTTTATTTATTTATTTAGCTTGGATTATAAAGCCTCCAAAAAAAAAAAAAAAAAAAAAGCGCTAACGGACACCGCTTATTCTAAGCATCACAATATATATAAATATTTTTGTCCAAGTAGATAATGATACGTAATAGGAGCATGTGATTAGAATAATAAAATTGCTCTCTTGCAAAAGGGGTCGTAGGTTCAATTCTTGAGTTATTTCAATTCAATTCTTGAGTTATTTCAAAAAGAAATAATAATAATAATAATAATAAGGTTCAATTCTCCATAAATAAAAAACAAATGACCAACAACCCAGTCACGCTTAATCATCAACATGTATTTATATATATATATATATATGGGCACCAATCCTAGGTATTTTTTTTTAACTTATGTCATTTTGGCTAATTAAAATTTATTATACACATTTTTTTTAATATTAAAAAAGAAAGAGAAAAATAACATTAACGATACACGTTTTTTTATGTACATCATTATAGCCATTGGATCACCATTATATGATGATCCAATGGCTAAAAAAAGTACTTACTGGATTTGGCAACCATATATATTCCCTTATAAATTTGTGTGTGTGATTTTCTGTAATTAGTAAGTCAAGAAGTGAAGTCAAATAATTGAATATTAACAAGACTGAAATTCTACAAAATAAATAAATAGACGAATAAGAGGACTAGATGTTATTGCAGGGAATTCATAGTACCAGGCAGTTTGGCAGACAGGCGTATGTGCTTTCCAGTCGGATAAGCAATTTCCCCAGCAACAATTTATGGACAGGATGAACCTGTTTAGTATGGGACCATTGTTATAATGCCAATTCCAACACCATTCACTAAATGGCCAATGTGCTGTCACATCTAACTCCATTTTTTCATATCTAGGAAGCTCAACTTTTGTTAAAGAGTAGAAAAACAAATCAGTCTCTCAAAGCAGTGACATTTTTATACAAGAATAATATGGTTGTAATTTGGGTGTTAATCCTAAAGGGTAACTTGCATAACAACTTTAACTACTAAAAAAAATAAATCAAAAGAATCACAATTTCATATGGCTTTTTTAGATGTGGTTAATGCTATAAATACGGCCTTATACTATGGAATGATTGGATCGGAGAAAGAAAAGGAAAATTTCCAAATCCTAGATGTGGAGGAACAACAATGGTTGACACAAGATTTTAGTTAGAAAGTGTTGTTTCAAAATATAGAGCATTTGTTTTCTCAATGTTGTCCATTTCATGACAGTGCTCAAAAGCCCATGGAGATTGATCATCACTTGTATGAATTTGGGTCGGTGGAATATCATATCCAGGTATTACTAATCAGGGCTCTATTTAGACTATACAGCATAAATAAATTTTAGGTGTTAAAACATGCATATTCTGTTTTTTCTGTAGCAACTACAAAAGACACTGTTCTCTTCTATCATCCGATATAGTTTCCGGAAATTGAAGAACAATGACCGGTGTCTCAAAACTTTGAAGTGTTTTCACAATTTCAACAAATGACAAATGAGTTTTTACTGTAAAATTTTGAACTTTTTAAAATGATTCTGCTTCATTAGTTTCTTTTGTTTTTGTGGTTAGTCACTACGCAAGATATGTTCAGAATATTTATGATATGTTATATTTTGTCATAACAGTGTTCAGGATCAGATCCACAATATACTTACTTGTCAATATCAACACCACTACTGTCCCAAGGAGTGCTGCTATCATATGGGCTTTCACATTATACCATAAAGATGGTAGAGGGAATCTGTTCTGATGTTGTGGAGATCACTGAACCTGCAAAACAAGGATACCAACTTACTCTAAGGCTTGACTTTTCCAAAATTCCAAATAAGAAAGGTTTGGTAGCCCTAATCACCTATATCATGTATGAAAAAGAATACGTCTTTAGAAAACTACCAGACTTGAAAGTATGCTTATGTAAGTTTCCAAGGGAATATTTGTCCTTGAAATGAATGAAAAAGATAATAATAAAATAAATGTGTAACTCAAGAAGTCAAATACTTAAATGAGGGTTTTTCCCACCCCCTTCCACCCTAATGATTTTGGATTTAGAGCCTTTGTTCATACTTCTACAAGGATTCCATCATTTCTCCTCCTACACACTCGCACACACCCCAAGAATCCTAGACCAGTTGAACTAAGTCTCAACTAGCGTTAAATGAGGTACTTTTAAAAGTAGGGGCACCATTGAAAATCATGAAAACTTTGAGATGTCAACAACAAATAAAAAGTTCAAGGGGAAAAAGTTAAAAAATTTGGTTGTGAGAAAGAAAACAGAGCTCAAACATGTTTTGCAATTTAAGTTGATACTTGTGATATAATAATCATTCGATGAATAGGATAGGATCCTCATTTTGAACACTACATATTGTAATAACTGCTGGAGAAATCCAAGTATTCAAATTCACACAAATTAAATGAAAGACATTAGCATCTATAATTCTAGAGTATCCAATTTAAGTAAAGCAAAAGATAAAGTTTCCTCACTCACATTTCCAACTGTGTATTGATGCAAGTTCTTACTGTTCCAGATTCTGAAAAGATAATTGCAAAGATTTCTGCAGTGCAAGCAGTAATAATAAGTTCCCAGCTGAAAGAGATGCTACAGAATGTCAACTCCCAGGATACACATCAAGGGATGTATAAAGCTATCAAACTTGTATATCACCCAAGGGAACCTTTCTTTGTCATTAAACAGGTAAAATTGCATTACCTTCACTTTGTGGAAGCTCAGAAGGAACTTTTAAATGTTGAAAGACATCATGATACTGTCAATTTAACGAAAGTACACAAGACAACCAACTAAATTCTGAACTTTCCATTTAGATATAAGCAGCAGTAATATGCTCATAAACACTCTCACATCTCAATAAACACTTCAAATTTCTGATAGTTTGATAGATTGACTCTATCAGTTTTCTTATACTTGTTTGGTAACAATCTTCTCTTGTCAAGTGGCATAATTTATAAAGCTCAAATTCATGTTCGGTGCCATAAAAAACCAAATTTTGATCGACAACAGAACATTTACTGCCTCAAAAAAAATAATCACAATAAAAAACAGAACAACAGAACATTTACGAGCTACGGATGTTTATATACCTCTTATTGCAATTCCAGATTGTTTGATCGGAGATTTTTCATGTCTTTTACAGCCACAGAAAATCATAGCAGTATTCCCAATGCGGTTCAAAGAAAATTCCGATGTGATTATTGCGACAGCATTCTTTCAGGTCTGTGGTTGATAAAGTGAATGTGGAAACTGTACTGCCTCATTAAATATAAAACTGAACCACAGATTAACAATCTTCTGGCTATTAGAATGACGAAAGTAATTGTTTTCTCCTTTTGGAGACAGGAACTCATGGACATAGGAAGTTCCGAAAAATGGGCAAAAGCACCTCCATGCAGCTGGTCACCTATTCCTCCTCCAGAACTGAGAGGAGAAACTTTTGATGATTTGAGCACCAATGGAGGATTTGTTTCTTTTGGTATCCCTCATAATCTCCAAAATTTAAATGCAAACCCCCTGCATGAACTGGTTAGAACACAGTCTAATATATAAACTGTATATTTAGTGACTACAGTGCTGAAACAAACAGAAAGCAAAGTAATCCAAAGAAGAAGATTTCCTTCTTAGAGTAGAGTAATACTTATACTGAAGAGGCCCAAAGGCTTACATCTTGAAATAATAAAACAGCCAAGTTCGTGAAAATTTTTTGTAGAACTTGTATGAACTTCCATTCCTCCCCTGAGTACGAAGGTATCAGACTTTGTCCAGAAAAGATGACACAAAAAGAATTTCTATTACGTTGTATGCTTTCTCAATTATATACGTACCATAGCTACTGTTACTTCTAACTATAGCTGGTGGCTCTCCATGTAACAGATGAGTTAACCTTTGGCTATACCTGAATACGTTTTTTGTTTGAATGCACATATATCGTTAGCTGGTAGTTTTTCATATACCAGATCAGTTTGATTTGGCTAAACCTAAATGTAGTTTTGTTTGAATACACACAGATATATCTTCACGTCATGTGGAAGGCAAACAACTAGACAAAACTGTTTGGAGTTTACTGAACTTCTATGCCTACGTCAAATATCACGTAAAGGTAATATCTACAAAATATTTTCCTTCTAGTTATACCTGGAGTTGTTTCAGCATCAGAACCGAATTCTTACATCTTCGGCTAACACGATTCCACAAACAGAGTACCAGAGGTTTTATTCAAAGAAGAATGAGAAAGCGCTTGGAAGGACTAGTTCAGGTACTGAACCAAAATCTTAAAACAAATGCAACTCCGGATTCTTTTTCTTAAGAGTATGCCATTGTATAATATCTTTTCTTTCTCCTTTTACTAAAGGCCTTTTTCAATTGAAAATAATACGTCAATAGTTCCAAAACAAGAAAACTTCAATTAAAACGTACTGTCAGACATCAGCAAGGCAATAGATTTCAACAAGACAGTAGTACTAATGTTACTTATCAAACTTACAGGTCCTGCATACGCCGAGCTCAGAAGAAACAGAAGAGAAAACTAATAAGGTTCAAGGTATTCTTGCCACAAACCATGCGGTTAATATATTGAATGTGTAGGAAAATAAACGAAAGTGTCTATAATTTCTGATATATCCCTAAAGAAAGTTGCCAAATCAGAATCTCTACAACAACTTAGTGACCGGTTTTCACCTTTCTTATTATCATCTATAGAAAAATGATTTATTTGTTTAAGGTTTTAGTTCTAAAACTATTGAGTGTTAATTTTCTAGGAAAAACAGAACATAGGTTCATGAGAAAGCTGGTCAAATTATCAAAATCTAATATCATCAGCCGAAAATGTGGCAATCTCAGCAGGAAGATCAAGAGAATCCATTTCCGAATTAAAATACAGGGATTTGAGCGTTTTCGTCGACGATGGTTGAAAATGCCAAGCTTTTCTTCTTTGACGGGATATACCAAATTAGAATAATTTATTTTCCATTACTAAATGTAACTATTTCACAAGTGCAGCTAGGATATTAAGAGCATTTGCGTTTATAGCTCTTTTCAGATCTCATGGTGACAATAACTTTCTTCAATGCTTCACTCCATCAATAACAACTAAATACCTTGATGTTCTTCTAACTTGAATGGGAAAAAAAAAGCTTAATTTTATTTATCTTACTTTGACATTCTGCTGAACTAATTGAAGAATATCAGGAAGTTCGAAGCAAAAAGACAAAAATAAATAGTTTTGAGAGAACCACCCCACCCCTAAACCAATGATTGAAGACATCAGTTGTTCATAGGAATTCATAAATCATAAGCAACAAAATTGGCAAACTCTAGCCATTACAATTGAACTATTTGAAATACAATGAAGCATTGACACTCACATCGACACTCACCAAGTCACCACTGGATGCAACAGTGAACTTACCAATGCACAGTGTAATCACAACAGGGCAGATTAATCTGAGATGGAAAGATGAGAATAAAGACTGTAAGAGCTGCTAGTTACTTTTCCGTATCTGAAATTGTATTATGTTTTCTCACAATGTCATCATTCTCTTACTTCAAGCTAGAAACAAAGCACCAAACAACTTAACCAGAATTCACCAGGAAATGCTTCATCTATTGAGTCTCACAACATAGGTCACGCAACTTAAAAAATTTCAGAAAACAATCAACACTAATCAATTGACACTAGCTAACAAATGATGTATGTGTGTGTACGTGTGTGTTTATATATATATAGAGAGAATGAAAATGAAGAGTTTTTACTAACAAAAGGACAACCATATGAAAGGATAAAAATGAATCGAACAAATGTTATTTCATATCAAAACTTCTGTACAACAGAGATTAAAGACATACATTTCTGATTTCACTCCATCTCAAGCTCAGCATTAGCTCGTATCAGCATGTTCTCTGAATCAAGCTGAGAAAGCAACGGACCACCTCCCTCACGAAACCGCAGTTTCTGGTTCTTTGACAACAATCCAAACAATCCAAAACTCAAAACCAATACCAAAAGCGCATGCCCAATAAACAACAACCTCACCAAAGCCACAGCCCTCAAACCATCCTCCTCCAAATCACACCCCATATCAGCACCCTCCTTAGCCAGCCCCACCAAAATTTTCTTACACCCTTTGAACCCAAATGTATCAGTATGCAAAGAAAACCCAGATTGCAAAATCCAAGTACCTTTAAAAACCAACCCTGAAGATAGCAAAAACTCGGCAAAAAATGCCGAGGGTCTAACTGATAAGTACAAGGCACAACCAGCGCAAACAAGAGTCAATGCACCTAATAAACCATAAACAGTGCTACTTAAACCCGTAAACCCTTTTCCGATCACAAAATACTCAGCAAGAAAAGTCAAACCAGCGAAGACGAAAACGAGGCCTTCGTGGATGTAAAAAAGGTCAACGTTTTCTCGAAGAATGATCAAAAGGAGGAGTACCCAGAAGAGGAAAACCACCATAGATTGCTGGAGAAACGCGAATCTGTAAGTTGGGTGCCCTGAAAAAGTCAAGAAGAGAAAAATCTCGGAGAAGGAGGATAGAGGAAGAGCTATGGTGAGGATGTAAAAGTCGAGGTTTTTCCATCTGGGTTCAGAGAAGAACCATGGTTTGGATTTGTATAGAGATGGGTTTTTGAGGTAGAGTGATGATGAGCAAAGGAGACGACGGAGACCAGTGGGGAAGAAGAAGAGAAATCCCGAGAGATGGGTCGCAACTGATGCCATTTTTTGATTGAGTTGCTCAATTTCTGAGTTGAGATTTTTCGAGGCGAAACCAGATATTTCTGTGCTCTGCTTGGTTCCTTCCTCCTGTTTGGTCGTTTGGACTTTGACGGAGTCGGAGTCGCAAAATTCTTGAGTTCAAACGTGCCAAAGAGAGGTTTTTTTTCTTTTTTTTTTTTTCAAAACGTCAGCAAAAATTGGCCGGCATGTAAAACTTGCACTTTAACAACTAGCAACGATGAAAATATGCGTTGGTTTGATTTTGCGGATAATATCGTTGAAAGTATGGTTGTTGGGGATATTTTAGAAAATTATTGAAATTTATTCTACAACACAAAATTTTTATGTAAATGATTGTAGAAAATGCTTCTAAAGTTGATATTGCATACTTTGCACTAATTTTCATTCAAAAAGTTTAATATTTTATGTATATGATCATATAATAAGCGTATGTAATAGGAAAAATGATTGATAATTTTTTTTTATTGGAAAGGATCCTTAAGGAGATTTTTATTAAAATTAAGAGTGAGAAGCTAAATCAGCTTCAAGAACATCATACATGAAAGAAGGAACATTGTCCCCATCTCCGGAACAAACATCAAAAGATCTCAACCCACTAACGCTAGAGTATGGGTTGCCATATTAATCAAATGAGAAATAGAGCAACATTTTCCATCTCATACAACTGACAACAATTCAACAATATATTCAATAACAATACCATCACTAGAATTGGAAAAATAACTATTAACTGCAGTAACCACGTTAATGGCATCACTCTCTGCCAAAGTAATAGACAAGCCTCTTTCAACAGCAAGAAGAAGGCCCTGACGAAGACTGATAGAGAGTATATCTTCCAATCTCCCAAAATGAAAAGGCCACAACATTAGCCATACAATGTCAGATAATAGCGCCAAAGCATTGCCAGTCTCGTCTATAGAATATACGATAATACGAGGCGTCTGCATTGAGCTTTAGAAACCAGCACATTGCAAAACCCAACGGAGGTCAGATGGTAAGGAAGCTGGAGGAGGGGATGGCAGCTCTCCAATAACATCATGGTAGCTAGTAGTAGCCTGACTGCCTCTCTCTAAGATCATCAGCGGTGTTGTTGCCTTGTTATCAAAAATAAACTTGTTCCTCGCACCTTATATGCTCTAACAACAAAGTCAAAATATCTCAAACTCGGTTGTCAATAGATTAGTTGCAGCAAATAAATACAACCCACCAAAGGTAAAGACATAAAATGTGGATACTTTAGCCAAACGGAGCTTGATAACTAGATTTGAGTAATAAAAGCATGAAAGGAAGTCTCTTCTTCCTCTTTACACCATGAAAAATAATGAGGACAAGAAACTGCTCGTTTAGCCAAATTGTGTCTTTCTTGTAGAGCTTTATGAAAGATTCTCCGTAAGCAGGTTTTTATCCTGGAGCAGATTTTACATTTCTAGAGGCTTCGCCACTAACAGAAATCAACCTTCACATTCGAGCTATTATCATCAATCAAGCTAGCTTGATCCACCTTATAACCAGATTTGATAGAGTACTTGCCACTGGTTTTGAAATGCCAAATCAATTGATGTTGTCTCCCTCTCAAGCTACGTGGAATACGATTAATTATATCAACATTAATAGGCAAAAAACTTGCTCAAAAAAAGCTTCATTCCACGACCATCAATAATGAAATCACTAACTAGTCATCTGACAAGTGAGCTAGTTGTGTAATGGGGCTGAAGATAATCAGGCATGGGATCTAGAGATCTTTAACCAAACAGACAGACCGACTATCACAAAAATGATTGAATTTTACTTTATAAAACAATATTAAAATTAGAATGCATATTACACTAGTTTATTGAATATATTTCATATTATATCTTATAAATTATAACTAGTTTTAAATTATAATGAAAATAATCAAAAATTTATGATAATATAAAACATTTTAAATTCATTTGATATCGAAAAGCATTTTTAGGAGGTTAAAAATCATAATAGAAATTTTCGTCTTGGTTTAAACAATATTTTTCTCAAGTTATTCTGCTTGAGTAGTTTTGAAGATAGTTATATATGATGATTGATATTTTATTGCAAGCATTACAATGATTCTAATTAGAGCGCGTCTACAATAGGGGCGTCCCCACGTAAAGCCCTGTTTATACACCATTTGATGGGAATCTGTTTATACAACAGATTCCCCACAGATTCTCATCAAACGGTGCATAAACAGGGGCTTTACGTAGGGGCACCCTTACTATAGCCGCCTCCTTCTAATTATAAATATTAGTAGTTCCAAAATTTTACCCACATATATAGAATGGAAACTATGGTTTTATTTTTACTACCATTTGTTGTTTTTTTTTTTTTTTTTTGGAAAAGCATGAAAAAAAAAGCATGAAAAAAAAATCGATATTTTTGTTGATATTTCAAAATATCACTGATATTGTTAACAATATCAGTAAATATCTCGATATTAGCTCATTTTTTTACTGATATTTTACCGACATTGACATTTCCACGATATTGTCGATATTTTATGGATACACGGGAAAATATCTATTTTCCCTCAATATCGATGTTGACACTTCAAAATACGGATAATGTCGCGACAATATCAACGAATGTCGCGAAATTTTTACCCATACTTGTAATAATTTCTCAAATTTGTATATTTATACTCAGTGTAAAGATAAATAAACATATATATATATATATACTATATATTGGGTACCAATCCAGTAGGTATTTTTTCTTTTTTACTTATACATAGATATCATTTTGGCCAATGAAAATTTTTCTTGCACATTTTTTTTATATTAAAAAGTAGGAGAGAGAAATAACATTAATGATGCACGTTTTTTCATGCACTTTATTATAGCCGTTGGATCACCAGCTAAAAAAAAATACCTACACATAGGTAAAAAAAAAAAATTACCTACTGGATTGGCAACCATATATATTTATGGGTCAATCCAGTGTGTATTTTTTTTTCTATATATAAGCATTATTTTACCTAATTAAAATTAATTGTACATGTCTTTTCATAATAGAAAGGTAAAAAAAGCGTATGTTTTTTTCTTCCAACCACTTAAATCATAATAGGCATTAAATAATGATCCAACGATTTAAAGAAAATACCAATAGATTGGCATAAAAAAAAATATTCCTTCTAGATTAGGACTTGTGTACTTAATATATAAACAAATGCATAAAATTGATANATGTAATAAATGAAGAGAAAAATTATCATTTCTAAAATTCATTATACACTTATGCCTATCTTTTCAAAAATAATACTAAAAGTACGACCTCCAGGAAATAATTATTTTTTCGTACGACGTTTAGTGATATTTTTCTAAATATTTCAGCTAGAAGTTAGATTCTCAAAAGTGGTTTTATCTGGTTATTGTAAGAAACCAATTTGATTTTTTCATTATATATTAGACGAGTGATGAGCGAAGGAACCAGAGACATTCAAGATGATGTTTTCTTAGAATGATCTCATCATCTTTGCAACTATCTTCCTCACTCCAATCAATTTTGGGGATTATCCTATAGATTATGACTTTGCGAGGTTTTATGTAGTCCCTTCTCAATTGGTTGATGAATAGGTCCTCAACATAGTTTAAGTACTTTGCCAAGAAAATGTGATAAAGTTACAAGAGTTAAGAAAAAGAAAAGCCAGAAATCATAGAGAGATTGAAGAGATTAAGGACAAAAACTCTATCATGGTTTCAAGATTTTGAAAATTTGGGGAAATTTGGTAAAGTGTAGGGAGGAAGGTACTTAAGTATTTTTATTCCCTTGGCATGTCACACGTCCAACAATTAAATCATTGAGAGTACAATTTAGGAATTTCAAGGATATATTTAAATTGTTTGAAATCCAAACCTTGTTTTTTGGCCTTTGGATCGTACAATTAATTTTAAAGGTGATTTCTTTCACTGACAACCATCTAAAGGTTTTCAGTGAGAATGAAGACCCACTGCTAATGCACCAATGGATGGGTGCAATGTGGAATATTTGAGTATTTTGTGATGAATGATTAGGAGGTTATTGATGGTTTAACTGCGTTATTGATTGATTGTTGTACGTTATTAGCATGATTAAAAATAAACTTAACGAGATGGTGCGTTGGGCTTGAAACAAGCCACTTTGGACACCAAAAGGATATTCAGACCCATAATTCTCTTGACTGTATAAAAAAGACATGGGGGTCGGGATCCGCTTTATTCCATACCTGGCACCAGATCCAACCTATGAGAACGTTTGGTGCCTGCAAGGCTCGATCTTTAAGAAAGTTTTTAAGAGTGACATTGCTAGGTGGTCCTAAGAATTAAAAGAAAGGTTCTCAATAGTAATCTTAAATGTCAGTATTCCCAAACATAGTTGCAGCTGAGCCAAAAGGCTACAGTTCATGTCGCAGTACACGTGCACATGTGTCATTATATAAGCTATCTCCAAAAGGCTAGAGTAGTTAAGCTTTCTGTTATGTTAGTTTGTGCACGTGTCATTGTGTAAGAGGTTCATTAGCTACTACTATTATGATTAGCTCTATTCTTAAGCTCTGTATAAAAAGGACTCTGTAGCTCACTCTTTAATCAATAGAACAGATTGATTTTCTTCAATACTAGTCTCGTTCTTCCTTTCTATCGTGTTATCAGAGCAACCCATAGAAGTTAGGGCAGGCACCATGACCATCTCTTCATCTTCAACCTCGCGATTCACCCTAGTCACTTTTAGCCATGCGATTTCAGTCAAGCTTAATGATGCGAATTTTCTTCCATGGTGTCAAAAGGTCCTTGCAGCGATTCGTGGCTATCAATTACAAGATTTTATTGATTGTTTGAAATCTCCTCCAGCTCGTTTTCTCACAGCCACCGACAAAGCCAATGGCATAATCAATTATGCTTTTCTCACTTGGGATCAACAAGATTAGATTATGGTTTCTTGGCTCCTTTCTTCAATGTCTAAAAGTCTCTTGACTCGAATAATTGGGTCTAACACTTCAGCTCAGGTTTGGAAATCTTTGGAGACCTATTTCGCAGCTTAAACCAAGGCTAAAATCTCTCAGTTCAAAACTCAATTGCAGAATACAAAGAAAGGTGATTCTTCCATTAGTACTTATCTTATGAAAATTAAAACTTGTGTAGACTTATTTGCCTCTGTTGGATATAATCTTTCACCTGGAGATCACAGTGAAGCAATCTTTGATAGATTGTCTTCAAAATATGATACTTTTGTAATATCTGTGAGTTCTAGGAAAGATTCATACACCGTTGCAGAAATTGTAGCCTTGTTGCTATCTTTAGAGTCTAGAATGAAGAAAAATTCTACGAGTATAGAGAATGTTCCACTTGTTGCAAATATGGCTACTTAGCCTGCTAGAGAAAATTATAGAGGAGGATTTAATGGCAATTGGGGCAATTATGATCGGAATTATAACTCTAGTTTTCAAGGCTGAGGAAACTATCAATCTAACAGAGGGAATTTTAGTGGTAATATCTTTTCTGGTTCTCAAAGAGGGGGTTTTTCTGGACGTGGCAGATGTGGTAGATGGCAGAACACTAATAGGCCACAGCGTCAACTTTGTAGTAAATTAGGGCATATAGTCACTCAGTATTGCCACAGGTTTTGATCAGAAGTTCATAAGGCCTTCTCAAGCCAATTTTACTGGGAATGCATTTGCAAATCAAGTTAATATTAGCTATTCTGCTCCTGGAATGTTCACTACTTCTCAGAACAACTACAATCCGAACTGATGTCCTAAAATGTCAACTATGTTGGCTACTGCACAATATGTCTGTGATACTAACTGGTACCCAGATTCAGGCACCACTAATCATCTGACACCAGATGCTGGAAATCTCGTGCTCAAAACAGAATATCAAGGTCCAGAAAAGATTCATATGGGCAATGGTTCAGGTGTGTCTATCAAACACATTGGCAAAACTGTATTTTCCTCTTCAATTCCTCATAAATTTCTAGCTTTGAATCACTTACATCATGTGCCCTCTATTACCAAGAACTTAATTAGTATTTCAAAGTTTGCCCGTGATAATAAAGTTTATTTTGAATTCTATTCTAATTCATATTTTGTAAAGGATCTGGATTCCAAGGCAGTGCTTCTTGAAGGCAAGCTAGTGAATGGCCTCTATGCTTTTGATTCTTGATGTCTTCATGCTCACCCACTTTGCAGCATCCTCCTCTCCATTTTCTAGCTTAGGCAGTGTCCGAACTACTGATGTAAATACTGTATATACTTCATAAATAAAACAGTCCACTTGTGATTTGTGGCATAGCAGCTTAGGTCATCCCTCTTGCCAAGTTGTAAAAGCAGTTCTCAATCATTGTAACATTCCTCATGATAATAAAATGACTCTTCATTTTTGTCCAGAATGTGCTCTTAGTAAAATTCATAAGTTTCTGTTTCCTTCTTTTGAAACCACTTATAGTGCACCACTTCAATTAGTTCATTCTGATATTTGGGGTCCAACTCTCACTATTTCATCTAATAAGTATACTTATTATGTCAGCTTTGTTGATGCTTTCTCACGGTTTACATGGATCTACTTGTTAAAGAATAAGTCAAATGCACTAACTGTCTTTATCAATTTCAAGACTCAAATGGAATTACATCTTGATTCAAAACTTAAAGCTATTCCGACAAATTGGGGTGATGAATTTAGAGTATTTACTGATTTTGTTACTAAGCATAGTATTATTCATCGAGTATCTTGTCCTGCTGCTCATTAGCAAAATGAAGTTGTTGAGAGGAAGCATAGACTGCTGTTGAAATGGGTCTTACCTTGCTTGCTAAGGCCTTAATGCCCTTGAAGTTTTGGGATGAAGCTTTTTGCACCTCAGTCTATTTAATCAACAGACTACCTATTTCTCTACTTCATGGGAAGCCACCTATTCAGGTTCTATTCAAAACTTTTTTCACTTACTGTACTTTGCGGATTTTTGGATATGCATATTATCCAAATATTCAACCTTTTAATAAACACAAGCTTCAATTTCAATCTAAGCAGTGTGTATTTCTGGGCTATAGTTTGAATCAAAAGGGTTACAAGTGTTTAGATATAACCACAAATAAAATTTTGATTTCTAGAGATGTCCAATTTGATGAAACTATATTCCCTTTTCAACTTTTAGTTTCTTCAGCCTCTACTTCCGATATGAGTTCTTGTGTAGGATCTACTCCGGTTTCTACCCCAATTCCTATCTGCATTGTTTCTTCTGATCAAGCTCAATCTGGTTCTTGCACTGCTGCTGTTTCAGTTCAACTTGTTGTCACTTCATCTCAGTCTACAGATTCTACTAGTTCAGCTGCTGTTTCTAATGTCCATCTAATGCAAACTCGGGCTAAGTCCAGTATTACTAAACCACGAGTGTTTATAGCCTCTCAAGAACCCGCCACTGTTGCTGAAGCATTACAACATGAAAATTGGAAGACTGCCATGAATGATGAGATCTTAGCTCTCATGAGGAACAAAACCTGTTCTCTTATGTCATTGCCACTAGGGAGACAAGCAATTGGTTGTAAATAGGTCTATAAAGTCAAAGAAAATCCTGATGGTACAGTCAACCGATAAAATGCCAGGTTAGTTACAAAAAATTTTCACCAAATTGCTTGGTTTGATTTCAATGAGACTTTTAGCCCAGTCATTAAACTTACAACAATTCGAGTTGTTCTCACCATTGCATTAATTAAAGGATTTGGATTTGTTTTAGCAGAGTACAATCAGTCTCTGCTTGTTAGAATCACCACCATACATTCTACTTTCTTGTTAGTTTGTGTGAATGACATCCTTGTTACAGATAGTAATTCACAGGTTGTCAATGATCTAGTGGTGAAATTGAATAAGACTTTTGCCCTCAAAGACCTTGGTGAAATCAACTATTTTCTCGGGATACAAGTCACACACACAGTTGATGGTCTTCATCTTTCCCAAACCAAGTATATTACAGATTTACTTTGTAAAGCAAAGATGAAATATGACAAAGGTATTAATACACCAATGACTTCAGGTCATAAGATGTCAACCTTTAGAAGTGATCAAGTTCAAGATGTTCAGCTATATCGAAGCATCGTAGGAGCCTTACAGTATGCAACCATCATTCAGCTAGAAATTGCCTATAGTATAAATAGAGTTTTTCAATTCATACAGCATCCCTTAGAATCTCATTGGGTTATTGTTAAAAGAATCTTGAGATATCTAGCTGGAACCTTGGATTATGGTTTGACTTTATCAAGATCATTCTCACTTGACTTAGTTAGGTTTTGTGATAATGATTGGGTCTCAGATCCAGATGATAAGAGGTCTACTTCAGGATTTTGTGTCTATTTTGGCTTAAATCTAGTGTCTTGGCATTCTAAGAAGCAACACACTATTTCCAGGTCTAGTACAGAGCAGAATATCGAAGTCTCGCTAATCTTGCAGCAGAATTGACTTGGATTCAAGCTCTCTTAAGCGAGCTGCATATTGGCAATTCCAAGTTCCAACTATATGGTATGACAATCTAAGTACTGTACTTCTTTCAGCAAATCCCGTACAACATGCCAAGACTAAACATATTGATCTTGACTTATACTTTGTTCGAGAGAAAGTAGTAAGCAAGCAATTGGAAGTGAAGCATCTACCATCACAAGATCAAATTGCTGATATTTTAACCAAAGTTATTTCTAGTTCTCGGTTTAGTGAGTTAAGAAACAAACTCAGAGTTAAGAGTCTATCCACTCTAAGTTTGCGAGGGAGTGTTAGAGAATGGTAGTTAGAATGTTGTTAGAGTCGTTAAGCTTTCTGTTATGTTAGCTTGTACACGTGTCATTATGTAAGAGGTTTATTAGCTAATACTATTATGATTAGCTCTATTCTTAAGCTCCGTATAAAAAGGACTTTGTAACTCACTCTTTAATCAAAATAACAGATTGATTTTCTTCAATACTAGTCTCGTTCTTCTTTTCTATCAGGATGTAAAGACCAATTTGCATTACTTCATTTCATGTATAGAAAGAATATTCTTTTTCTTATGTTATTTTTATTGTTTCTTATGCATTCTCTGATTTAACCAATTTAATTGACTTGTGCGTCGAAGTATTTTGTATGTAACTACCACTATTGTGTGATTCCGAGTTAAAGGCAGATGATATCTAGCAGCAGCAAGAATGCATGTGGATTGCTCGAAAACTGCCCCAACACATATGATCTACTAATTCATAGCTCAAAAATGCAGCTTCCCCACATAATAACAATCTTATAGAAACTCTCATTTCTTCTCCCTTATTGTCCTATGCAACAATATACTAATTCATAGCCCAAAATTGTATTCTCCCCGTATAATATAACTTTGTACAAGTCGAGTTAGTCTAGTTAATGACTATTGGGCTGTTTGGTATGGGAAGTTGTTGGGCATCAGGATCTTTTAGATTCCCATGTTTGTTATGACTTGTGCATTTTTTTTACCAATGGGAATGTGAAGTCCAAGGAGTTGAGTTAATCATATTTTGGGTAATACAAAACCCATCCAAATAAGTGGTTTTCACATTAGCCATTATCTGAGTCCGTGGACCAGACAATAAAATCACAGTCTCTTCAATCCTATCTTTTCTTCCAGATTTTCATCCTATGCGCAACCAAACATGATTTTTTGACATTCTCAGAAAACTTAAAAAGACTGAAAACCAAACATGATTTTCTGACATTCTCAAGAAACTTAAAAAGACTTCAGTCTGCAACCAAAAACCGTTATTTAGGTTTCTAAACAATCACATCACCCTCCTCAGTTTTCCCATTAATCTAAAACTCAAGAAACTTAAAAAGACTTCAGTCTGCAACCAAAAACCGTTATTTAGGTTTCTAAACAATCACATCACCCTCCTCAGTTTCCCCATTAATCTGAAACTTGGAACTCGCCATACCAAACAGTAAGTTGTTCCTTTGACACTCGAGGAAGAAGCATAGTTCTCATGGCCTAAGCTGCAAGTTGGAAAATTAAAAATTGCTACAGAAGGAAAACTATCAAGAAAGAAAAGGAACATAAGGTACTCCTAACTATCAAGAAAGAAAAGGAACATAAGGTACTCCTTGCCTCCATTTCTGCTATAAATTTTGATCTTTATCTGGGGTAAGTAAAATTTTACAGGTGCTTATTAGGAAAGAAAAATAATACTAGGAATAAAAAATCTTAAAGCAACTCGGTCGCTGCCTTGATAGTGAACTAGCAAAAGAAAAAGAATCGACTTTGTCAAACATATACACATTGCTTACTTGTCTATGCATACAACAACTCATCAAAAAATCAAATGGAGTTCCTAATTGTAAAGAATCTTTCGATGGTGTCAATGAAGCTTTCACTGGGATTTAAACAGTCCTGGCAGAGGTTCGCTATACGGAAACCAAAAAGCGCCATAGCTTTCAAAAAGCGTACTCAGGTCAAACTTCCTGCCTCGTTAAATTCCAAGAACACTACCATTCCCTCATACAGTTAACCTAAGCGGCATGGAGTTAGATTAGTAGTTGATGCTCAGAGATAAAAACAGAAAGCCAATAAGCAAAGCACGAAATACCACTGAAGAACACCCGCACACGGAGAGAAGGCTTACTTTAGTGCATCCTAAGAAGAAATCCCACATTGCGCTTTCAGGAGACAACAGAGAATTCCTGTTCTGTAGGCAACACAACAACCAAATGCAGCTTGCCCTGCTGTAGCAGTTTTACCGGATTCTTGAACACCGAGACCCTTGCAACATTATTTTCCAATAGAACTACATGTGCAAGGCTGAAAGCTTCGCCTTTATCAATTGCAAACTGCCACTCTCTCATGGTTATCTTGAGCCAATTTTTCCTCGGAGATATTGTTGCTTTAACTTCAATAAACTCTTCACCAGTTTTCCTGTCCGCAACAACTATATCGTAAGGTAAACCTGTTTCATTGTGTTCATTAACCCACTTCACAGCACGCTTACCAGCTTTTCCAATAAAGTACTTATTAGCAAGATGCTCACCAAGTCTCCCAGTCAAGATTGCTTGTGCATTGGGTGTACCAATTCTTATCTGATCTCTCTTATAAATTTGAGATGAGCCCGATTTACCTGTCTCTGGAGCGTGATTTAAACCAATAGGATCAAGTTCTTTGGTTATACCAAAATCAGTTTGATTATAACCATTGCCACTATGTTCTACTAGACGCTTGAGATCTGGCAAAACTAAAGCCGTAGATGTTGCTGCTGCATCATCTTCAATGGTCCATTCATTGTCAATTGACATTGGAATGTCATTGTATGTGTGGTCAATGGCTAGACGACTGTCCTCCTTTTTCTTCTGTGAACCACAATTGGG
Source organism: Trema orientale (assembly GCA_002914845.1). Taxonomy (NCBI): domain Eukaryota; kingdom Viridiplantae; phylum Streptophyta; class Magnoliopsida; order Rosales; family Cannabaceae; genus Trema; species Trema orientale. Next base: position 484,961 of record JXTC01000048.1, read on the forward strand.
CTCTGCAATTGATGGCTGTGTCTTGAGACCACCAGAACAAGCATAATCAAAACCCGGTGCATTTTTCCAATTTGCAGGTGGCCAGTTTGAAGAAATTGCTGATTTTTCTTTCAACTTTGAAGTTTTCTGCTCTTTCATTTCTTTTGAAGAAAAATTTGACTGGACTATTTTATCACCCTCTGCGAATGAAGACACAGATGCAAGGGACCAAACAGATTCTCCATCGGGAAGCTTTGGGACCTTTTGGCTATTCAAGATGAAAAATTCTGTTTGATCCTCACTGGAACCTGATTCCGCCATGGTTGTGATCATGTGAAGGAAATTTGCCATGTGCAGTTCAGGATTCCCATCAAAAAATAAACGGGAAAGCTCCATAAATAAAGCATGGGCATCTGATTCTTGGGTTGTATACAAAGTATTACCCTGTAAAAATAATGAAATGGGACTTTATATGATATACATAAATATATTATATATGAGAGACATAATATGTGCATGTCCAATGCCAACAATCATCACAATGCTCAAAGAATGAGATTCCGAATTTAGAATAAGTTTCAAAAAGCATTTTGTTGAAAAAAAAAATATATTGTCCACCCTTTAGGAAAGCATGTCAAAGTTCTACAGACATGAAAGGCTCTTTCATCATACAAAGATTGTTTACTAATTCCTTCTATCATAGCCTGCTGTTAAACGTTTAACTACTATTCAAAACTCCAAATGAAACCCTTATTTGTCTTCCACGAAATCTTGCAGTTATAACATTGTGAGCCAAAGTTTCAGGCGCCTATCTCATCTAGCTTTTAGATTCTTCCAGGTAATGACTTTCAAGTCTTTCTACAGGTGATTGAACATAAATACAGACAAAAAAACAAAGGAATGAGATGGCATACCTGCAGAAGACATTTGGATTTGACACGCTTCTCCGATGTACTGCCACAACTTTTTATAACATTCCGGTAAAATAGTTGTTCAACAACTACTACTTGTAGACTGTTTATGGTATTAAATCCGGACTGCTTTAGTTGAAAATATTTATCTGGGTGCACAGCAGACAAGTAACGCTGAGCATATGGAAGAACCCAGTTCATCAATGAAGCTTTAAAGCTGGAGTCTGCTACACCATAATATATTGCTTCACGACTTACAACCTGCATATTAATCGGGAAATTAAGAAGATGAAAAGTCAACTACATCTTCTTAGGTCACAACTGAAGATTCCACCTTCATATTAATGTAGTGCAGCATGCAGACAAAGACCGCATCTGCTTATATAGACATGTTAACAACTTAACATTGACTAAACCTATCCATAAGTAACTAGACCTTTACAAAATTATTTTTCGGGAAATCTATTTTCCAAACTCAAGAATAAAGCCTCATCTTCTTTACAAAATTCAAAGCGAAAAGTTTAGTTGCAAAAGTAAAGATATATCTACAGCTGAGTGCCTGCAATCTGTTGATAGCAAGGAAAGACGGAGATTGAGAAAGAGGAAGAGTTCTTACCTCTGAAAGAGCAGGTATTCCTAAAGCTCTCATAAGGACAGACACTTTTGTTTTCATCACTTCTTTATCATCCTTGCTCAGTTCGCCCAAGTGTAAAAAGTCAATCCCATCCATATGCTTAAAATGCTTTTTTAACCTCTTATCATCACACCAGCACACAAGGCCAAAGGAAGGATGAAGAGAAACCCACTTATCTTGTATGGTAGGCAGCACTGTGCATTCCACCTTTCTAAGAGAATCTTTCAGGTAAGCAATATCCTCTGTACTCAATTCTGATTTTAGTCCATTAGTCCACTTTACAAGAACTTGAAAAACCTGAGAGATGGGAAAAACTAAGATTGCTGAATAACCTGCATTAACTGAAAGTAATGGTGCTCTGAATTTCATAACTTACTGCTTTAGCAGATTGTGAAGGCAAAGTGACACTCGATAACTGCTGCAAAATCTGAAGGTAGGAAGGGAGAGGAGGGTTCTCATGGACTCCACACACATCAATAAAGAAGTCACGGAGGCCAGGATAGATATTGCACAACGTCTTGTTTAAAGGACCAGGAGCCACACTGGTTAACGTGCATTGAGGATGCATCTCTTTCATTTGGTCCATAGCTCCAGTCGAATCATGCCAAAATACTTCATCGGGAGACAAAAATTTACCAGATACTACATCCTCATGACTTAAACTAGATGCATATGGTACAAATATGCAAGGTTCAGAATGAAATTCCTCTGCAAATTTCTTTGAAACAGCCACTTCATGCCAAATAAACGCATACAATTTGGACATTTGTGTTACGCTGGCCAGTAAAAAAGTAAAAAGAGTGTCACTGAAAGACCAAAATCTGAGCTAAAAGCGTCATTGAAATACCAAAATCTAAACTACACAAAAATTACATCTTGTATAAATAATTAACTGAAGTCGAAGGGAAGGATTGAAATCAGAAGAAATTATTGAAGATAAAACAATTTAATCAAGAGTTCCAAAGATATCTTAAACATTCTTCTAGAGAAACAATTCCCTAGAAAAATGGAAATAAAAGAAGAAAAATCATATGGCTACAGAAGAGCAAAGGCAGCAAGGAAATGAAAAGTAGAACATAAAACGAAAGAAACGGTAATCAATTAAGATGACAATCTTGTGAAGAAAAATGACAAAATATCAATACAGTACGACCATGTTCAATTAAGGGCATATAAAACCAGTCAAACAGAAAATAAAATTCCTTGCATATTGCGTGTATATTTTAGCCAATTCCTTTTACATGGACAGTTACAGTACAATCATGTTCCAATAAATGGTAAAAACCAGTGAAACAAAAACTCTTCACATAGGTGAAATCAAGAAACTTGAACAAAGTTCCAGGGGGAAAAAAGGGAAACTTGAACAAAGCATGATATCATTTATTTCAACTAAAGAACGAGGTCCAACATGATCAAAGATACAGTAATACCTGGCCATGAACGGGGTCTTACATCTCCATGTTTTCAGCACTTCATAAACGTCTTCAAGGGTTACCTCAGTCTTAAAACCAATATCACTGGCTAACTTCCCGCTTTTCACCTGTTTGAAAAGAAACAAAGTACAATAAATTATGAAAAATTCAAGACAGAATAGCATACAAATGAAAATATAATTATAAAGGAACAAATATGTCTTTTACAAAATTATGAGTTTCCCAGTCAAAACCCATTTTTTAGTTTAAGATTGTTGCACTCACAAGGAGAAAAACAAAAAACAACAGCAACAGCCACCTCAGAATTCCTTTTTCCCAAATGAGGAAAAAATGCTCTCAAATATTTAGAAACGATTACAAAGAAATTTCAAAATGTTCCTAAAAACCTTAAATCAATAAAGAAATTATTGGAAAATCCTCATCACAGATCAGAGAAACTGCTCTTACAAATTTGTTTGTGATTATATAATCATCAATTTTGTCGATTAAGTAGTGAATCTCCTTCATTTTACATAATTCTCATTTTCTGTCCCATCACCAACTAAAGAACAAACAAGAAACTTATATAGGGAGACAAAATTAAATAAGAGAGAAAGGGAACCATCTATTGGAGAAGCAATATTCCTAAACAGGCAGTGTGATCATCTACATGCGAAGAATTTAAGATGAAATTATAACAATTTACACTTGGTGGTTAAGTATCTCGTTAACGTCCAAGTTCTACCGTACAAAACTGTCAAGCACGTGAAAGGAGCAATCCTATGGATAGTTCCTTGTGTTCAAAGTTACAAAAAGACACAAGTTTCCTATATTCAGCAGCAGCAAAAGACTTCAAATTGGCAGAAATCAAAGACACTTATATCATATTACTTAACTTCTATGGATATGAAAAGACATATTTATCATTGAATGAAAGCTTATTGTATCATGTCTGGGAACAAATTCAACTAAAATTTATCGATCTGTTAAATGAATGATAGTCATCACTAATGGGTTTGGTCTCTTTATATATGTACACATACATTAATAATAAACGAAAAAAAAAAAAACACTATTAATGGAACTTAGAAACAGAAGCATAATGGTAAATATTCTCAATATAAGCTAAGCTAATTACTATCCGTGTTGTAACAAAAGAATTCATAAATACAAAAAGCATTACTGAAAAACTACAATAATATCCGAAAATCTCATTCTTAGAAACCTACAGATAGCAGATAAAACTATGCTTGAAAATATAAGCAATAAACTAAATCATAAAGGAAGAAAGCATGCTTGGAAACTAACCTTTGGGCTAGCATATGGAGCAGATGCACCAAAAACCGAGCGCACTGCATCACAGTCGTAATATAAATCTTTTGGATAGTGAAGTTTATCATCCATAGTTGATACAACCCACTGAACACCAGAGATGGTTCTTATAAATGAAGACCTAAAAGGCTTACTATCTAGAACGGTTTTGGAAGTGAAGTATCCTGTTGATTTATCACTAAAGCAAGAATCCCATAATTTATCAAGAACCTCTAAGAGATATTCACAATTTTTTCTGTTGCCATTTCTTGACAAGATGGATAATAAATCTACCAATTCATGAGATTCCCAATCTATGACAATCGATCCATGGGAAATCAAATCTCCCTCTGACATTAAATGTTTAAATAGAACTTGAGATATATCTTCAACACTATTCTCAACTTGGACTACTTTAACAAAATCTGTGATTCCAATTCCCTGGAAAAATTCCCTCCACTTGATTACTCCAGACGGGAGTGCTTTGGTTATTGGATGCTTCAAATAGGAGATGTCAACCTCATGCCATTTTACATCTACAGCTTCAATTAACTTATTTATGTTAACAGGATTTCCAAATTCTTCACTAAAATGAATTGATACTTCAGCAGGTCGTTTATAACCGTAATTTGTTAAAATATAAGCTCTATTTTGTAACTGTGACATTATGTACTCCCTTTCACCAAGGCAATCCGGGCAGCTAAATTGTAGGTGGGACATTACAAAACAAACATATTCTGTCATCAAATTCTTGTCCTTGTCTGTAATAGTTTCATCAGATATTGCGGGAAGGATATGCACCTTAATGATTTCATGTGCTGACAATCGTTGGACACCAATTTTATAAAGCATCAAGGTGAGTTTGTCAGATAATGTCGGATCTGTTTGTGAGCCATCAACAGATGATGCAGATAGGAAGGCAGGACTTACAATCCGAAGTTTGGCATATAGATTTGGAAAAGACTCAATTCCATGCTCCCCATCAAAACCCGAGCTTGAAGCGTCAAAATGTAGCCAAATTGTACCATCATCTACTGCACTATATGTACCATTTGAAAGGGGAATAAATGGAATTCTTCTAAGGTTATCTACGCAATCTAATTCTACTTCAGAATCTAGTACAGTTCGGCTAGAGAAATGCACTGACATTGTATAAAGTTCAATTAGACAAGAGGACAACCAGCCCATGCCCATTGATTCGAGGCCACTTTCTGTGCGACACAAGGACGAAATAACTTGAACTATAATTTTAGGTCCATACTCCTCAACACCTAGTGTCCTTGCAAGAGAATCAGATAGAACTATATGTTTATCCAAGAAACCAAGGCCAAGGTGTTCATGAAGCAAACCAACAGGAAGAATAGAATGAGCTTGCTCATTCCAGCCTCGTAAAACCTTGCATGGTGGAACCCATTTACTATTACCTCCTTCCAAAAGTAAACAATTTGACATGCGCAATCTAGAAATAATCATTCTAGGAAGACTGGAAAAGAAACCATGCACCTCCCCAACAAGTGGAACAAAGCTCATAAAAGCTGATACAGCTTTTCCTGGATTATCTTTAAAGCATGGAAGATCACAAAAAGCTCTCTCTGCTTTGACAAACAAAGCTGGAAACTCCGACAATAACCATTGGTTCCATGGACTATTCCCGTCCACCTCTTCTCTAGATGAAGGAAGAACAAAATCACCCTGAAGGATAAATTTCAGGCCATAAGTTCTTAGAGGAAGAAATGCAAATACAGGCTGTTGACTTAGATGTGGACTATAACCACCATCAGCCAATTCCTGCAGTGTAAACGCTACTGAAATCTCTGTCATTTGTACATCGGAACGAATAAAATCTGCCCGTAATTTCTCCGACACAACCAACCATGTCATTTTCTCCTTTCCATGTGAGACATTGATGATACCATGCCCCACAATTTCTTTCCTCATGACAATAAGCGAATCTTCAAGCAAGTTTCTAAACTTGATACACTGGAGGCGGTGAAGAAAAAGTAACAAAGATGGATGAAGATCTGAAAACATCATCATAATACTTTTCATTACAGTTCCTTCTGATAATCTTTCTGATAATCTTGATCTAAAAGGAAGCACAATGCAAGTGTTACAATGGTCAAAATCTAATGCAGAACTGCCAGTAGATGCCAGCCTACGAATCAGATTCAGGTTGCAAGGAGGTATGACTGTTGGCAAAACAAAACCAATCTGGCCCTCACTTATGTCAAACTTGACATGAAAGCCATTGGAATGAATCTCTGGAGCATCTGTGATCTACAAAAGATTTTCGCACATTAGTAAGAGCTTCCTAGCAACTGAGTACAAAATAAAATTCATCAAACTTGACAAAATAGCCACCAGAATTAATCCAATTAGCAGGCTGGTAAACTATCCTGATTTCCAATGATCTCAAAAAGTTTAAGAGTTCTAATACAGAACTTCCCTTTGTTAAGTTCTAGAAGCAGCTAAAATGTCTCCAACCAGCAAATATCATCAGGACAATTAGATGATCTTAATCATTAAATCATCTAGTTTAGATGTATCTAAACTTCACAACTATTCAGTATAATAGAAGAAATAAATCATCCAGTTCAGAAGGATCTAGACTTCACAACTATCCTTTTGACAATTAGATTATCTTACTCATTAAATCACCTAGTTCAGAAATATCTAGACTTCACAATTATCCAGTACCATTCACGAAATAAAATAAATAAATCTTGCTGCAATCAGGGATGGAGCTGTTCAGGGTTGAGTGGGGACAATTGCCCCCACTGGACTTTCGAAAAAAAAATCTTATATATATTATATACATTTATATATGTACATAGAATATAGATATAACGTAAATAAGAAAAATTATAAGAGCTACGTTTACACATTTATGCTGGGCCTCAACAAATTCTCCTTGGCCCACAACAAATTCTCTTCGAATGAAAGCCCATGTCGAAGTGTAATACATATATCAGTCTAGTAAGTTGTATTGCAATTTAGGAAAAAACTCAAAAAGTGAAATTAATTCTTAGTGGGACCACATTTACAAACCATTAATTTTAGGTGTTGCAATTTTTTTAAATTCTTATTAGAAGTTGCAATTTATTTTGTTAGATTAAATTGAAAATATGATTTTTTTTTTTTATAGGACTTTTAAAGTCACCCAATTTGGAACACAAAAGAGCAATACGGTTAAAAACTTTTCTGTAATTAATTAGATACATTAAATTTCAAAAAGCTAATTTTTGTAATTTTATCCGAATCTTCAATGTTGAGGTTTAAAGTCAAATCCATTATCCTTACTGAAAAATGATAATAAATCTATAAATGTTAGCTAAGTTAATAGTTTATTGTTTATGTTTATAAAAAGTCTTTATTTAAATATGTTCTTACGTTTTGTTGGTTTAATTTTATATAGAACAGTTGTAGAAAGATATTTTAAATGAATATCTCAATTTCCTTCCAATTAGTTTTTTAACTATGAAAACTTGTCAGGAACAATTGTAATGTATAGGAACAAAATGATGACATTTTAATTATCTTTTTAAAAAATTAGTAAAATCTTTGCCCCCACTAAATTACAATCCTGGCTCCGTCCCTGGCTGCAATTCATTAAATATTTTCCTTGTTATTTTAAAAAAAAAAAATCAGGAATATTGGGAGATATAATCTCATTTCTTTTAGCTTCAGGAAAAAAAAAAAAAAAAAACCCTTTATGTGGAAAAATAAATGAACATTTGATATATCATGACTTAACAAAAAAATTCTGATGAAAAATAATAAGTCTCGGTTCATTTTTCTTTTTTTAATTTGAGAACTGGCATTTTAATTGGGTAAGAAATACGACTTATGAGGAGAAAATAATGAAAAAAAAAAAAAAAAATTCACCATAAGAACTGAGAATAATGAAATTTCAATATGAAAGAACTAAACTTTCTTCTTCTTTTTTTAATTTGCCGGAAAAAAAGAACTAGACCTGGAAGCAATAGAAAGTTCACCCAATTTGTAATAAGGCCTACAGTAACTGGAAGAGGGGAAGAAAAAGCAAGTTTTACACATGAACTAGAAAAGAAAGAGCTAGTGTTTTATCAACATACCCGAAATACTGATTTGAAACCAATACCCTTCTGCCCTATATATCCAGCATTAGATCCTTTCTTTGTTGAATTTCCAATGTCACATAGTGCTCTAATATTCCGGGCCGAGAAACCCTGCTCATTGTTTAAAACAATAATACCTGAATCCTGAAGAATAAATGTCAAAGTTGGCTCTACATTTTCCGGGTAGATATTGTCATCGGCATTTTGAACCTGAAGCAAAAAAGAACAATGAGATGTATTTAAAACAACCCAAACCATTGAAGAACAATGAGATGCATTTAAAACAACACAAAAGGTACTTGATTGCAAATAGGACTCAATTAAACACAAACAAAAGCAACTGAATTTTCTTTCACGAAAATTAACAAATCAATTAAAAGAATTTTTAAATAAAAGAAATGAAAAGAGTACGAAAGGAGGAGAGAAGACCTCCAACGAAGAGAAAAACAAGAAAGGGCAGAATCTAGAACAAGACAGCCCATAAAACTAAACCTTCAACAAATTGACCTGTCCCAAAGAAATCAATGCTAATGGATAACCCTTAAACTCCTTAACAGTAGAAACCAATAAAGAAAACCCTAACAATTCTCTCCCAGCTACCTTCAAAATACTCATTGCAGTCTTCAAAAATCCTCCTTATTCCTCTCCAACCAACAAGTCAAACAGTTGCTACAACTGTGTGTGCTAATTGGGATATTTCAAAAAATTCCCTAGATTTTGCATCAATGGAAATTATAGTCCTGGTAATTACAATTCATTAACTTGTAATTTGAAATATTCTACAAATCCATCCCCAGGTGTTGTCAATTGGGAAAAACAGCGCAAAATGTATCATTCATGCCCTTCTTGAACAGCATCCAAACATGTCAAATTGATCTGAATCCATGTACTTGAACATTCAAGTTAGCATAATAACTTTTCAGGCTGTACATCAGGTAGATTGATTTCTTTAAACTTTTCAAAGCATTTGACCACAATTTAAAAAGGGTCAATTGGCATTTCACATGCCCAAAGGGAAGGTTTGTACGCAATTTCAGATGGCAAGTTATTGGATTAGTTTTACCAGGAATATCTACAGTACTGAAATGCTCAAACTAACAAAGTAGTCTTAAGAGGCAATGAAAGCACCCAAGTTGAATAGAAGAAGTACAAGACAAGACCAAGAATTAATAGGATAAAAGAAATGGGGAAAGACAGTAATATATTTTAAATCTCCTAAACAAGCGAGATAAAAAACAAATCTATATACCTGCCATATGACTTATTATTAATTGATTACACTTCTGACAATAGGCAGTTAAATATATTATTCCAAAGGAATGCGCTTACCAGCTCAAGAAGAAAATGTGAATCCTGAGAATATAATTCCTGAGAAAGACAATGCAATGCTCTCCCCAAACGAGCATGCTGCTTCTTTAACATGCCATTCTCAACATTAGAAAGGCTTGAATCCAGACCAAATTCTTCTTTCCTAATAGACTCAATGACGAGTGCTGCATCGTCATTAAGTTCAGAAAAAGGCAGTGAGCCACGACTACTGCCAATTCCGTAATCAGAAACTTCTGCATCATTGATCGCAGCTGAAACTTGAGTAAATTTTCCGCTTTGCTCATCTGACCTAACAGATGCGTCCTTATTCCCTTCCTCAGAAGTGGAAAACTTATCTAACAAATCTTGCTGATGTATTGACCCTGACTTTCTATTAGACCGTTTTGCTTTCAGGCATGAAGCCTCATTCAAAGACAAATTACGAGAATCTTTGGAAAATGCATGGTAATCATTAATCCACTCCACGATGCCAAGAGTTAGCCCTATTTCATGAAGCATAAGATGCTGATCTGTTTGGTTGCATTCAAATAAAATGGATGTTGCAGCATCTTTGACAAGAGACTGCATCCCAGAGAGAAATACATCAGCAGCAAATACACGAATCTCTGTCGGTAGATAGCAAAGACAATCAAGGACAAACCTTGAAATAGCAGACACTGCTATGTTCATTTTGCTCAAGTTATTTTGTAACTGGCTATTGAAATTAGCTGTAGTAACTTCTCTAATCATTCTCTCTTTGCAAAAGACTTTTCCATTAAAAAGAGAGTTTCCACAGCCATTTGAGTCAGCAGTTTCTATAGAATTATTGAAGATCACTTTAAATGCATGCTGTGCATGGCATTTTAAGAGGGAAATGGGAACATTTTTTTCTCCTCCAAGTACTGAGAACAGAGATAACAATTTAACTGCTGTTTGGAATGAGGATCCTTGAATTGCAGCTTCCAAAAATGAATCAATTGTAGCTGAAGGATCAATACGAACCACCTTGGCATCTCTGGTCACCAAACACAACAATTCATCCGTTTTGACTTCTTTTAGCAACCATGGCACAAGAGGACCAAGTGAGGGAGCAAATATAAGGTCCCAATGTGACCATAAGTTCAAATCGGACAGCATTGGTGCCTTAAGTAAGACTTCAATAGCATCCTTGCATGTAACAGAATCATGGCTTCTTACATCTTGGTCATTGACAGAACTCAAAGAAGTTCTCTTCACCAGGTCAGTCTTGTTACCAGCTGAGGATTCTGTAACATTACTTGTGCATAATGTGAAAGAGAATATAACAGACTTAGAAATTACACCGGTTTTATCCTTCATTTCCATGCTTAGGAAATCTTTCAAAGAACCATTTGCAACAATTTTGAAACTGATGAATGGGAACTGCCTCATAAGAAGAGAAGAAATATCTTGCATGGTTATGTTTTTATTCTCCCACAAATTATTTGAAGCTTGTGACAGTATAAGTACCAGTTGATGATGCATCATCCGAACCTCCAAAGGACTTTTCTCACTTACATCACCAGTTAATAACTTGCACAGCTCTTGTGGCAGCAGAGAAGTATATTTTTCCAAAAACAGTATAAAATCCCCATAACCAAGAGATTTAAATTCCTTGACACAAAATTGGTCTGCCAGCCAACGCTCGCAATTGGAAAGGTATCTCAATATGCCAAAGCTATTTTCAAGCAACGATATACCATTGATAGAGATTTCATGATCAAGCTTGACATATGCAGCAACTTTCCTTATAATATCTTCAACTGATGCACCTGTAATAATTGAATGCGTCACTAAAAGGAGACAAGTCTAAAGTAAAAACAGGATGTAACATACATACGAGACTATAAGCGAGTGTTACTAAGTTATGGAAAGAAAAGAGGTACTTGAAAAGCCCCATATCTTTTCACCCAATTAAAATGAAAATAGTTGCTTTGACGTTATATAACAAAACAACTAATGTTGAAGTGACAAGTAGCATAGCATAGTGCTTGTATACAAACCTTGCAAACCTATCAACTTGTTTCACGATGAGAGATAAAACATTCCCCTATCTAAATATTTGTGGATCCTATTTTCCTAAAGCATTTGTGGATCAGCAAACAGGAATCCAAAAACCATAGGAACACATGGAATACAACCACGATAGCAATAATTCACAACAATTTACCTATTATTCAACAACTTCTAAAGGCAAAAATACTCACCAAGTGACTGCTCCGCAATAGGTTCACTGGTCACTGGTGCATCCTTCATGCTTGGTTCAACATCTATTCTCTCATACTCGACATTATCATTAATAAGTGGCTTAGATATATCAAATTGACTGATTGCTTGGACAGTGTCATAGATGCTATCCCACATTCCTAATTTGATAGATGAAACCTGCAAAATGAAACACAAGAATGGTCAAGGAGTACACTCATAAGTCACAGCACATCGCAAACTCTTAAACTTCATATATGTTCCCAGCAAAATATATAAATATATACATATATAAAATTAAATATACATTTTTATGCATAGATAATCTATATACACACACATATGTATAGATAAAAGAAGCACTTTAATGTGAATGAAAAGAATGTGGCAAGAAAGGCAGAACAAATTGATCACCATCAACTTACAGCAACATTTAATATTCCGATGAATGGATAACATGAAAACATAGATATCATCCTCTTTTGGTCTCGAACTTTATAAAAACGAAGCATCCGCTTTAAAACCTACGAGTACCAGGAGAAATCTGCTCAGAACTGCTATTTGTATTACCCAGAAACATTGGCAAGAAATAAGCACAAGTCAAAACCAAAAATACATGAGTGCTGCTTTAATCTAGTGCTGATATTCAAGAAACAGTGACCATGGAGTCAATAAACCAGGAAGGGAAAAATAAGCATCATACATCTCAACATTCGATTTATGTTAAACTAGTCAGCTCTTAAATAACTGCAAGAACCAAGAGATAAACAGCCACACTTAAATTCATGAGGCAAAAATGTATATCCATGACATATATTTAAACCATATGATGAGATGCTCACGAGGCAAAAATGTATATCCATGACATATATTTAATCCATATGATGAGATGCATTCTTATTCAACAGCTCATGCAATGAAAGAAGACTTTGAAACATACCTGACCCACATTAACTCCTCGACAACGATCTTTCCAAATAGCAATAAACATCCTCATAGAATCATCGGTGACAGAAAAATCATCTTCAGTGGCTGAAGAATCATCTTCATTAATATCACTACCCTCCTTGGGCCCCTTACCATCATCTACAAGTACGTCCAGTCCTACCTTGTCTATCTTTCTTAATTTGTGGAGTGCGGAGTTTATTTTGTTTAGTTCTTCAGATTTTCTTTTCTTTTTAACTGATCCACTACTCTTATGGTGCTTTTGGCTGCCACTAGCTGGAGACATATGGTCCTTAGATTCACATATAAGACCAAGCCGTGCCATCTCTTCAGTTGCAGATGGGTAAGGACAAGTACTCGGTCGGTCTGAACTTTTAACAGGTTGTGAAGAGAGGTTAATATGAGTGTCAGTGGCATAGTCACTATCATCTTCATGTACACAATCATCATTAAATTCATCTTCTGAGCTTGATGAAAAAAATCTGGTATGCTTGCCACAAAAATCCTTATGTACAGTAGAAAATGATTCAACACGCTGAGAAATGGCATTAAAACGTTCATCTAAATCTGTCTTCTGCGAGGAAAAAAGAGGACGTTCCTTTCTTTGGCTACCATTTCGTTTAACCAACTTTTGAAATTTCCTCCGCTCAGCAGTTTCCAGCGTCATGGCCTTCACAATAAAAGATACATTCAACCTATCATAAAAAATTTGAATAAGATGAGATCATAAACTGTATACTGCTAATTTGCATATAGAATTGCCTACAGACACACCACAGACTTGAATGTACGAGTACCACACCACTAAAATGCACAAGCCCTCAAGAACCTAAAGTTAAAATATTCAATTATGAAGGTCGATAAAATCCCTTCCAATGTCAATACTTCAAACCTTAATCTTAGCTTGGCTTATTTCCAGTATAAACAATCACAGAAGAGCTTCTTCTTCCTTCTCTTTTCCCCCAACTCAATACTCCAATTGTAAACTAAGAACATGATCTCTAAAGTTCATTGAACCAAAAAGAAATCTTAAAACTGCAAAGTGCTAAAAATAGAAAAAGAAAACACTCTGATGCATATTAAGATCAATGTAGTTAACAATTAAACGTGTGTAGTGGATAGTGATGAAGAAGGGTAACATTTACATCAGAAAATATAGCTAAAAGTGTGACCACTTTCTTCTGCTCAAAGAAGAAAACAGATAACCAACATAATATAATAAGAGAACTCATAATACAAATTTAACCAAACACTAGCCCTAGTCTCAAGTACACAACAATAAAACAAAATATCGCAATTTTTTAAAGAAAGAAATTGTTGAAATTTTCTTAAGTTTGTAAAATAAATCCGAAAAAGTGTGCAATGTCCTAACTCCATATCGCTTCCCTGATTCAAACATTACTGATTACTCAGCATCCAAAAACATTTGAGAGAATGAGTGTAACTACATATTCTAAAAAGTTGGAGGCTGAGGAGAGGAAATGTAGATCAGATGGATTCATGTATAGTTATATGAAGCTATATACAATAAAATGTAAGGGTCCCTAGAATAATTAAAATTAAACTAAAAACAAAAAATAAAATAAAAAGAAACCAGCCTCTCACCAAATCAAAAAACAAAATATTCTTAAAACTCTTTTACATCTGTTAACCACAAAATAAAGGTGCTTATTATTGGGTTCAGCGGGAGGACAAGTATCAAAAAAGAAAATAGAAATAAAAATAAAGGTGATTATTATCGGACAAACACATAGGAATATTAATACCACATAATATTCCAACTAAGAGTAAAATTTTGGACTAATATGTTTAACTGCAGTAAATAAATAACAAGGTTCTCAATCAAAAATAAGTGAAAGTGAAGGCAATTTTGTACAGAATACCTGTTTATCAAAAAGAGGGAGCAAAAAAGAGCCTGTTACATACCCCAAATTCTGAATCCGTATGCCAAGCTCTTCCTTCCTGGCAACCGATCGCTTCTCAGCAATAAAATCCAAGAATTCTTCGACCTTAACATTTCTATATTTACAAACACGTCCAAACTCCGAAAGAAGCAGGATTATCTCTTCAGTTGTTATCTTAAAAACTTGACTTGCATCCGAATTCACTGAGAAATAATGCAGAACCAGAGGGTGCCGGACGAAAGGGCCCAAAGCCAGATCTTCAAACTTCTCAACGCCTTCGTTATTGCAGATTGCTACTTCCAAATCATACAAAGAAAGAATTTTCCGCACAGCAACAAAGCAGTGGATAAATGAATTTACCTAAATAACAATAGATAGAAAATTAAGTAATCTGGGTCATAACTATAGACACCTGAAAAAAAAAAAAAAAATAACATAATTTTGGCACAAGCCAGCAAAATTCTATATTTCATCGGAATGCAGCTAAATTGGTTGAAAAACAAGTTTCAAAGTTTTCTCTTTCTCGACTCAATCGTCCTGCTAAACTGAGTTTCAGGCTCATCAAAGCAATAAAAAATCATACAATAAAAATTGTTATATTCTCTCCAAACATAAGCTTCAAGCTCCAGCATGAAAAGGAAGCTCTGTTCACAACAATTAGAAAATATTCAATTCGAGAATCCGGCAATCAACACTCCTACCTTTCCTTCAACGAGTATAATGTTATTAAGCGACGGAACCTCCTGCATACGAAACCCCAAAGAGCTCCACGAATCAACCTGGAGAGCCAAGAGCGCAGCCTGAGCGACGGGCCACGCCGAGACGGTCTTTCCGGCGGCAACAAAGTCGCGGCGGGCCTTCTCCACGGCCTTATCAACCTTATCGATCGAATTCTGAGGGGGGCTCTGGAACTGAAACGCCGGAGCATGGAAGCCGGGGGGGTTTTGAACGGGAAAGGTAGGTAGGAAACCGGGATTCGGACCACGGTGCTGCCATTGATGGCGGTGATGAAGGTTTTGGGGTTGGAAGGCGACCTCTTGGTAATAAAGATTGGCTGGGTTTTGGATTGGGAAATTAGGGTTTAGAGGTTGCGATGATGATGATAAAGGGCGTGGCCATCCCCAGTGGCGTCCGTCCATGGCGGATGGAGGAGGAGTGAAACAGAGGGAAAAGGATTAACAGGACAAGTAGGGTTTTAAGGCCTAAACGGGTTTTTGAGTATTTATAATTTAGAGAGACGTGACCCTCTTTTTTTTATATATATATAATATACATATATATAAATTGGGGAGCGGGAGTTTTCAGGTTCAGGCGGTTTGGTGGTGCTGCATAGAATCGAATCAACGGCTTTGAAGCCTCCTATGAAATGGTGACTCCAGGGTAATGCCACGTACTTCCCTAAATACCTGTTTTCTAATTTAGTTCATAAATACATGTTTTTTATACCAGAGATATGTTTCGTAGGAAGGAAAAGGGAGAGGATAGAAAAATTTTGATGGAAAAGTTGAAGGAAATAAAAATTTGGGTTGTTTGGTATAAGGGAAGAGAAAAGGGGAGGGAAAAAAGTAGTGAGACCCACCCAAATATTTTCTTCCCAAAAATATAGGGAAAAAGGGGAGGAAAAATTTTTTATTCATATTTTAAAGTGAATTTACCAAATTGACATTGTATATTATTTTTAAAATTTTAATAAAAATGATAAAACAGTTATTTTAAAATATACTAGTTTTCTTTCCTTCCTACATACCAAACAAAAATGGAGGAAAGACATTTTTCTTGCCATCCTACATATTTTATTTCCCTCTTAATTTTTCCTTTCCTCCTACTTTCTTTCTTTTCTACCAAACATATACACACGTATTATACCTAAGAATAGGTATTATTGAAAGAAAAGAAAAACACGAATATTTTTGAAATACAAGACGTAAAAATTTAGCACTGAGTGTAAATTTCTCAATATTCAAAAGTAAATAGAAACTATTTAACAAAGTAAGGATTTTTTTTTATAAACAAAATAGGGAAATTTGAGATTAAAAAGCAAAAAATAATAAAGATTCATATGATTAGTCGAATGGAAAAAATGGAGAAAAAAGTTAGTAATAATATTATCTCTAAATTTTGAAATAAATAAAATGGAATGAGCATACATGCTCATCAGCATTCTCCCTATCAACGATCAAACAAAATATAATGAAAAAATGACGGATTAACCGCACTATTGGTCCGTAACTTATTACTATTTTGGTATATTGGTATTGAATTCTGTTTTTGTGGTATTCTAGTATCTCATACTTTTATTTTTAGCGTCATTAATCCTTTTAGTATAGTCTATTCAAGATTTCGTGAGAATTCATTTGAATGAGAGAAATTTTATGCCATTGATCTCTATTATTTCAATTGTTCAGCAATTTAGAATCTTAGTTTTCTTTTTTTTTTTGGCATTTATATCTCCGAATAATAATATTGCATCAACTAATCTCTCCAAAAATTAAAATTCAAATGCAGCTATAAAAAAAAATAGTTCATTTAAGAATCAAATTCAACAAAAAAAAATCACACTGACAAACCAATTGCAGTTTCTCTTATGCATAAAAGGTATTTACCTTACTAGTTTTAAAACAAAAAAGATTTCATACACATCATTTTCTACTAGACAAATTTGACTGAAAACTAACTATATCTATTAAATTTTCATTTAATTATAAATAGTTATTCTAAAAAATTAGTTAATTATTTACCTAAATAATATAGCAAATAAGCCTGGAAATTTTATAGATTTTTTTTATTTTTTTTTAATTTTATTCTAAAAATAATTAATTAATTGTGTACATATTAAAAAGTAATAGAATTAAGACTAGAGATTTTATAGATTTTTTTTTCATTTTTTTTCCAAGTCTTTTTTCTATAACTATTTTTAATTTTAGGAAATATTACTGTAATTTTGACAAGAATTAATGAAAAAAAAAGCTATTAGAGATATGAATGCCAAAAAAAAAATAACAAACTGAATTGTCGGATAATTTAAACAATATGGATCAATGGTGCAGAATTTATCCTATTTAAATGTATTCTAACATAATTTTGGATAGAATATGCCAAAAGAACTAACGATGCCAAAAAAAGAAAACGTTAGGTATTGGAATGCTACTAAAAAAAAAAAAAAAAAAAAAAAAACTAAGGACCAATAGGCCAAAATAGTAATAGATTAGAAACCAATAGCGCCATTTACCCAAAAAAGACTAAGGCATAATACTTTGATAAATTAAATACTAAGGTGATGAAATTTAAAATTTAAGAACTAAAATGAAACATTTCTCCATGGTTTAAGGACAAATAGGGTTTAGTATTTACAATTAAGTATTTTCTATTTGAGTAAACAAGTTGCATGTCCCAAAACGATATGTCACCTTTGCTTTTGAAAGTACTAATAGAGGCCTATTAGGCTCTGTCCCTTGACTTAAAAAAAAATTAAAATAACATGTAAATTCATTTGTAAATCATTTCTTTCCTTTTTATTAATTTATAAATTTTATTTTTGTCCTCCTGGATTGTAGTTATCTCTTCCCATTTGTGAAACTCAGCTAATCATATGCTTTTAAAGTCAAGTGAAGTCCATTTTCTTATTTTTTTCTCTCAATGTCAAGAAATTTGGTTCATTGGTTTTTCTGCACTATTGAATGGGAGACAACAAATAACAAACAACAAAATAAAAACAAAAAAATAAACACTGAGATTCTATAATATAATGTATGTTATCTGTTGTCGTTTGACATACAATACGATATCAAATTCTTTAAAAAATTGTTAAGTTGAAAACATGTCATTTGTGTTCTTAACTTTGTTATTTCAAGCAAAATAGGTGTTGTTGGACTTGGAGGGTGGTTTCCGAGTACCCAATAGGATAAAACCCAAAAAATAGCAAACCACTAGGGGTAACTAAGGAGAAACAGCAAACTACTAGGGGCTGTTTGGTACGAGGAGTTCCAAGTTTCAAGATTAATAGGAAAGTTGGAGAGAATGATCTGATTGTCTAGCAACCTGAATAATTGTGTTTAGTTGCTCACAGAAATCTTGCTTATGATTCATAGGAATATCAGAAAGTTGTGTTTAGTTACGCATGATAATGTAATGATTTTTCGTATCATATTAAAAATATCTTAGCCAATCATTTTCTAGTAGCTATATATATTAAATTAACATAGATTTTTTACATACTTATAAGATTTATTTTTTTAAAAAATGAAATAGAACAATTATAAACCTTTTTAAAATTTTGAATAATCTATAATTTTACCATTATTTAAATTAAAAAAGAAATAACAAATTAGCATAATTTTGTAAGTCATATGCTCCAAAACGGTATATAAACTTTAGATCTTCTTGTATACATGTATATATATATATATATACATGTACAAATTACCACATCCTTTCACCTAAGATTAAGGAAAAAAATTTTACCATATCCCTTGATCGAAAAAAAAAAAAAGAACTACCAGACACAATTAATACATTATAGAAGTAGTGATCTTGTGAGCTCACCAATAAATTCAAATCTAGAATAATGGAGCAAAACCAGAAATCATATGTGAATATAAACCATTTTTTCGTTGATTAGAGCCATACCTAGAAAAACAAAAATGGTCAGACCATCAAGCAAAATGGATTTGAGGTGCCAACAATAGAGCCAAACCTGAATTAAAGTTGGCAATGATGGAAAGAGGAAGAAACAACACAATGAGGTGAGAACGACACAAGGAGACTGTAATGACCCTCTTCACCGCCACTTAAAAACAAATTTTCTTAAAGTAAAATAGCGAAGAGAGACGTCACTTAATTATTCGGATTCAAAAATATAATTTTTCAAAAACTTTACTTTAAACGTAAAAAAATATCATAGGAAAAGTATTCATTAACAATCATTTACAAAAAATACAGAGTCTGAGCTATAATTATAACTAAAATATTTTAGTTCGGAAAAAAAAATCCCACGTGGTCTGGCCATATGTACACTATACAGCTACAATTTGGTCAGCTCACTGGTTTACCTTCTTCTTCCTTTTACCTACAATATAACAGTACTTGATAAGCTACTAAGCTTAGTAAGGTAGTAAAATAGACATAACTAAAAGATAATTCACAATCAATACTTAATATTTGACCCAATTACAGTAGTCTTAAAACGGGCTTAGTCCGCAGCCAAACGATTTGCACAACACAAAAATATCACTACTAGTAAGCACAATTTCTAGGGTATAATAACTGAGTAAATACAATACATAAATAAAACACAAATATTGCTAGCTTGGCTCATAGTAGAACTACTCACACTGAAGACTACATCGGCACTTATCGATGTAGCGACCCTACTCCGAGGCATCGCTTACAGTTTTGCGACCTGTTACTTTGGCATCGTACTCTAGCCATATTAACGACCCTATAACTTTGGCATCACATTCAATTTCATAGTAACGACGTAATAACTTCGGTATCGTACTCTATACATAATTACAATCCAATACTTCGACATCGCTCACTCTAAGTTTTCAACGGGCAATTCAAGGCATAATCATTAACATAATTAAATAATAATAACAATTAACACCGAAATATTGTAGACAAATAACTGCATTTATAATACTTAGTACTCCATACTGGTATTTCCTTTCTCTTCTAAAGCTCTGTATACCCACTGTTTACTATATACCAAATACAATACCAGGTATTAATTTCGAGAAACCACTGAGCTTACACTCAATATATTATTCAATAAGAGGTGAGTAGCAAAACTCAAGCGTTCGGGTGAGTTGCGTACTATGTTATAAATTTAATTCAAACTTTTATCTCTTTTAAGTTGGGAAATTTCACTCTTTTGGTTTCAAACGTATGATTGAATTGGAATTGTTGAAGCCTCGATAAAAGATTGAAACCTTATCTTAAAATCAAATATTAACATGGTTTATACCTTATTTGAAGTTAAGGAAAATACTTAATTTAGAAATTCATTTGGAATAAAATTCACTTTTATTTATTTAATGGCTTATTTGAAATAATTTTAATGAAAATTATAAATAGGAAACCAATTTAGTTATAAAACCACCCATAAGTAATTTGGTCACAGTTTCTAATATCACTTTTTAAGTCAAAAATAAGTATTTTGCAGGTTTTACCCCACTTTTGTTGTTTTTGTATCTTTTTTATTTACAAAAGCTATTAGGCTTAGTCTTTACCATATTAAAAAGTCTGATTAGTCTACTATTTTAGAAAAATATTATTAGGCCTTAGTTTACATGAAAACGTACTACCATTTTTAGAATTATACAAACTGTCTTTTATGTTCCTATGCAGATTCGATTCTAGTATTACAAAAATCAAAACAAATAAACCTTGTATAACTTTTTTTTTTAAAGAATTATAAAGGAAAATGACACACAACACGTAGTGAATGAGATTACATAGCCGATAGAGAGAATGTCTTAATGCAAAGTTAAGGTAGTGTTTTAACGATCATGAGGCATTGGTCAACTTGTTAAATTTGGCCCAATTTTGACACTCCTCCAACCGAAAATAGATATTTATCATAAAAATATGAGTGACCCCAACATTTAAAGCTTATTGAGTCTCTATAAGCCTATAAAATTTCAAAACAAAATTTGACCATTTAAGTAGTTTTTAAGATAAAGACTTTTTACTGTTCGCGGCTAAAACTAAAAAGGCATATTCGACTTTTGTACATTGTCAAAGGCATGAATTGATCGTTAAAAATCGGATCAATGCGTTTCTTGATTCTAAAAATGTCTACATGAAATGTACTTTCAAACTGGGTCCAAAAATAGTTCTAAAAGTCATCACATCATTTTAGATTCATCCATTTAATCTACACAAATTATCATTCAGGCCATTTTTAGGCCTTAACACTTACCAGCTTAGCTTATTTTATCATTTTTCATCTCATAATCCACATACAAGACTTCTAACCTATTGTAGACATCATCAAACATCAAAATAATCATCAACACTATACTCACTTCTACTTATTACAAACCATGGCTTATAGTCTTAAATAACAACCATGATTAATAAAATTCACAAAGTTTAGTATCTTTACATTTGTGGTATCTTCTGAACTTTATACTACCACAAGATACTCACCTCAATTCTTTAACCTTCTTCTATTATAACACTTCATTATACATAAAGTTAAATCAATACCATAAGCCTCTAAGATTTATATTCAAATTTAAACTCTTAAAAATAATTCAAGAATTCACCGTAGATCACTTGAAAACTATGCTTGCATGTCTTGCCTACACTCCTTGGATGACTCTAGTTCTCACACATGATGAACTACTTGCTCTAAGGATTAATTTTACATGAAAATATTGAAGATTAGATGAAAGAAGATTAAGGTTTAGTGGCTGGTTTGTGCTTTCGTTGAGAGAAAGAAAAGAGAGAAAGATGATACGAGTTTTAAACTTTGAAGAGCAAATGCATGCAAATGAGAAAATGACCAAGCCTTAGTGATAAACCTCAAGCATTATATGAGATAGTAGAGTGGCAGCTACTTTGTAGCCTCTCAATGTTGCTAAAATGGTCATTATTTTGAAACTTGCCCCACTAATTTTTGCTATCCACTTGTTATCTTTTCTTCTTTTTTTTAAAAAACTTGTTTAACACTTTCTTTATCCACTATCACAAATCCCCAACGGTTCAAACTGAGATACATGTAATATTTCTTAAATACGATAATACTAACTTTCAGTCATTCCATAAAAATAAAATCTCAGTTTCGACTTTTTCTACAATTTCGCCCTTATGTTCATAAGTCTCACCGTTAATTCGTTTTATCTCCGAATTTCACTAAATTCGAACTACAAGACCAATATTATATTCTTAACATATTTATAACCTTGAATCATCAAAATTCTAATATCTTAAAAAAGACAAAAATGTCCTTCGGTTAAGGTACAATCCAACTAAGGGACCCTGCTATGTCTAACTACCGTTGTTCCTAAAACTAACATTCAACAATTCATTTCCCTTCATTTCAAAATATCTAATGAGTTAGATATTTTACTACTTTCAAAACAAGAGCTTGCCAATTGATCACCACTCAAAATTCCAACTCTACCAGTTTAGGGTCTATAGCTCTCCAAGCTACCGTTTCATTGTGATTTCACTGATAACTCATGGAATCAAGACTCATGAATTTTATGTGCTCCATAATATTCACAGAAAATAAATCTCATTAATAATTTAAAATGAACAGAAAATTTAGAAAATCTACAGATAATCATCGTGGTAGAAATCTGAAAACCCGGGTCGTAACAGAGACAAGTAGTGAAGAAGAGAAGTAGAGATAACGAATTACAGTGATTACAACCCACGACTTCACCAGTTGTAGAAAACTGGGCACGAGTGTCCAATTTTGTCGTGTTCTTCATAGGTTTCAAATAGTAGGTAATATGAAATCCACCTGTTGGGTTAGGTTTCATTTTATCCTAGTTAATAGGAAAGTAAATGACACGTGATTTACTTTCCTGAAGTGGAAAAATTTAAAACTTGTGATTCCCATTCCCATTCCTTTGTACTCTCCATATCATTTGGCCCTTTATAAAGCCCTAGCACAAAACCCTTGTCAAGCAAGGAGCTCTAGACACAATATAGAGCTAATGGCACAATGGTCCATGAACTATCTAATTTGTGGCTTCGTCGTCAAAACTCTAATTGTTGCGATTAAGCCCTTGAATTTCCTACTTGAAGCAATTTAATTCCTGAACTGTCTTAATTGAAAATTGCACTTGCTACTTTATACATGAAAAAATAATGATGATATAATATTAAATAGTGTGAGAATTACTTTTACATATCTTATTATAAATACGAAGTTAGGAAAACTAATTTTAAACAATAATCTAGATGTTTAAGATTAAACTAGAAAAACAAGTAAGTAAATTGACCTTCATTGAATCTTTATTTAAGAGCAATACTATGGGGCACCAGTGGTGCCCAGCACCACAGTGACATGTCTGTTTGTCACTGGATGATTTAATTAACAAATTGGGTCCCACATGGACCCCACTTAAATTATAATTATGATTAACCAGTGACAAACTGATACATCACTGTGGTGCTGGGCACCACTGGTGCCCTATAGCATTATTCTTTATTTAAGCTAGTTTAAAATTTTTGATTTCTGTGTTCCCCCCAAAGTAGATTTATGGCTCCACCATTGAGTATATATAAGAGTGAAAAAAAAGTATTGTACTTCTTTTGTAGGGAAAAAAATGTCGAAATTTTCCATAAATAAGACAAATAAAATCTTTAAAAAAAAAAATTCAAAGCTCTAGCTCCAAATTGTTTCTTATAACATTAAGATTAAACATAAACATCTTTTTAAAAAAAGAGTTTCCCTAGTGTAACTATAGGCTAAATTTATAAAAATACGATAAAAATTTACATTAAGCGGAAGCGTGCAAAATAAAAAAAAAATTAGATTTAGTTTTTAATAAAAATAATTTAGGATCTTTGTTATAGTCCAAATACATGCAAAGATATAGTACTTCAACTAGAGAGTCTTCCTTCCTAAGTACCAGTCTTGAACCTACAAAGGTGAATGAACACCTCGATCTTGATCAATCTTTAGATGGTAATTCAAGAATTCCAATAGTCTCCAATGCTGACTCCAATAATTTTTCTCTCTCACTTTTCTCTCAATTTTTCTATGGCAACTACCGAACTAATATTTTCAGTAGTAACTGAATTGTCTATACAAAGGAGGGGATGAGAAGCCTTTTACAGGCTCCTCTCCAAGGAGAAATTTTGGCCTAGGGCTGGCCGAATTTTGCTCTAAGAAGTAGACTAGGTGGGCATTAAAGACCCACCTTCTCATTTAACCTTTTTTTCCCTTCTTGTTACTGCCCATAAAACCTTTTAAGCCTAATTGTATTGATCTCATGCAGTTCAAGATATTGGTGTAGGTTGAGAACCCAAATCGACATATTTAATTCAAGCTCTAATAAATAAAGACCTAATTCTACTGGCGAGTTGGGTGGTTTTATTTTTGTGCATTTTTTAAAAGATATTGTTGTAGGTTAGGAGCCCAAATAGACCTATTTAATTCAAGTTCCAATAAAAAAAGGCCCAGTTCATTAGGCAGTTTTAATGGTTTTGTTTTTGTGTAGGTTTTGAAATATTCAAACTATAACTGGCCAATTATATGGCAGGTTGGGCAGTTTTGTTTTTGTGTAGTTTTTGAAAGATTCAAACCATAACTGGCCAATTATATGGCGGGTTGG
This sequence comes from Trema orientale, assembly GCA_002914845.1. Lineage (NCBI taxonomy): Eukaryota > Viridiplantae > Streptophyta > Magnoliopsida > Rosales > Cannabaceae > Trema > Trema orientale. Next base: position 509,983 of record JXTC01000048.1, read on the forward strand.
GCAGATTTTCAGTTGGTAGTATAGGGCATTATAGTGCGATTATTAGGCGGGCATATTGTTCAAAAGTATCACCCAGAAGCAATCTCGAGTTATTCTAAGTTTATAACTATTGGCCTTTAAGTCGAGGTAACATAAAGACAAGAAAATTACGCGAGGTGGCACCTTTGATGGTTGGTAATAGTTTTATACCAATTTTGTCTAAAGAAAAATAACTATAAAACTAATATCTTTCTTTAAAATTGTTGCTAAGGAAATATCCCAATAAATGTTTAGAATTTTAGCTTAAATTATGTCTTAAAATTTAAGGAGTTTCAAATGAACGGGTACAAATTTAAAATCTAGGTGGCATGTCAAAAAATTTGAAAACAGGGACGGGGGCAAATTCATATTTTTAATATAATTTACTTAAAAAGGTTGAATTAAAGTTGCATTAAAACAAGAATTAAGGAGGTCATAGTAATAATATAGCTCTGCCATTTCCATTAAATGGGGTGACATAGTGATTTTTAAAGCCTCCTGCTCAGTAGTTGGACATTAAAATGAGCTACATACAATTTAAATGTGGGATTAAATTCCTTGACTCTGTCCTTTAATTGGTTCAAATAATTGAATAAGTCTCATCTTAATTAGTAACTTTCGATTTTATTATTTTGGTTAGTTATAAATTTTCATATTAGTCCCTGCTTACTATATGTTCTAACTGATTATAAAATGAACAGGTGAAACACAAGTTCTTCATATTAAAAAAAATTCAAAATTGAAATAATTATTTATTCTTTCACTGTATTCAAAACACTAGGAGTATATTCGGTTGTTGTGATAGAATAGTAATAGTAATGGTAATGGTAATCATAATCAGACTAAAATGGAAAATAAATGGTAATGTAATTATACTGTTTGGTTGGAGCGATGAAATTAGTAGCTGAATGAGTATTCTTATGTGTAGTTGATGGTGGAAAGGAATGAAATTAGTTGTATTATGACAAAAATACCTTCAAGCTTAAAATATTCATTTTATGCATTTTAAAATTACATTTAACATTAACTTAATTAATTAATGTCATACTTTTAATACAAAATGCATTTGACAAGTAAAAAATATTTAAAAAATAAAAAAAAAAAAATCATTATTTTCTTCATAAAATATGTATTGTTAATAATTTTTCCTTTTTCATTAATATTATATTTTTCATGCAAAAACAAAATCAATACTAAAGAAAATAGAAAAAAAATACTTGGTCAAATTACTTGTGCCATTGCCACATTAGTATAGAAAAGTCACATACATCAAGTCATATTGACATGTCAATACCTTCTAAATAATCAAAATAGGCAACAAGATCTTCATATCATATCTAAACATAGTTTTAGCTATACTTAGCTAAATCACCTACATATTATATCTTCAACCAAAATCATATATGATGACACCTATGCTAATACCCAAAAGATGGCAATTAACTATACCAAATACACAAAAGTTTTCTCTCAAAAGGTTATCTCCATAATTTCAAGGTATTGTCCTAGGTAGTTCCATCAAGGAGAGCTCTCACCCACTCATCCCTATCATTGTTGGGAACGTTAAAAAAATAAGAAACTATAGCATTGTCTTGTATGATCACGCGGGCTACCTTATGACGCTCCATTGTGGTAAATGTCGTGGTCCTCTTTAATTCATCTCCAAGTTGCATATGCTTTTCATTCATATCCTCACCAATAGTTTTACTCAAACGAATGGAGGCTTTTTCAATAACTCGTGCAAGAACATAAGGTAACTCCTTAAGTGCTTCATAAGCATCTCTATTGTTAGCATTTTTCTTTTTTTTTTCTTAGATGATCCATCTGATTGAGATTGGGTAATTTTTGGTGCTTTAGAATAAGACATAGATTGTACCTTTTCATTACCTATCATATTGTTAATGTTGTTGAAATCGTCTCCATCAAGGTCAACCTCTTCATGATTATCAAGTTTGTCAACAACATCTGTCAGAGTCTTGTATTTTTTCCAGTTGCACGGTCTTTACCAAATACCATACACAAGTCATCATAGAAAAGAAATACTTTTGTCTTATATGGTGTTGCTTCTTTATGACTCTACATTTTATAGAAAAGAATGGAATAGTTAAAATATAATAATTTATTTTGACAAAGTAAGAAATAATAAAAGAATAATCTTTTTAATTACCTCTAAATATGCATCCCATACTGGCTTCTCCGCAGTTACATAGATGTATATGTCTTAATACACATCTCCTAATGTTCATCAAATCTAATTGCAAAAGATAGACCAAAACAAAAAGAATACACACATATATATGTCTTAATACACATCTCCTAATATTCATAAAATCCAATTGCAAAATATAAACTAAAATAGAAAAGACACTAAAGCAACATTCTTATCCAATAATAAATCAAATGGGCTAATTATTGCTTATCTCCTTATCTATATTAATATTTTGTTTGATTTGTGTGAGTGGTCCTACCACCAATTGTAAACTTTTTCTTTTGTGATTAATGAATTACCATAAGTTGGATTGTGGGTCTTTTCTAGCAAAAAGGAGGAAAAAAAAAAAACATCATAATGCATAATGGGTTTTTTTCGAGCCCACCTCCATTCTTTTCTGCATTTTTTTTTTCTAAAAAATTGGGTTTAAGCTCTTTCTGTATTTTTTGGGTTCAAGCTTTCATGGAGTCTACAGGGACTCAAAACAAGTTCAATGAGTTCTTTCTTGCATAATTTCTTTAACTACTTTTTTTTTTTTTTTTTNCTCTCAATAATAAAGATGGTAGAAAAGAAATAAACTCATTAAAATTCTCTTATGTGTTTCAGAATAAAGTATCAAACCTATTAAGCTTATATATATATATATATATAAATATATATATATATATATATATATATATATATGTATATATCCCCAATGGAAGAGGTATAAGCACTAGATCTATTTATTTTTTCTATTCATTCAGTTCCATAAACAATAGCATATATATATATGTTATATAAACACACACAAATATATATTTTTTTCTTCATTTTTGTCAGATTTCTTTATTACCAAACAAATTATAGAAGAATTTTTTTTTATATATAAAAAAAAGAATTATAGAAGAGTTTGAAAACTTCGAAACTTACCTTTTCCAGTGTGATGAAACAACGTCAATGGAGGAGGGTCGGCCATGGAGCGTCGCCGGCTAGTTGAGTGTCGAAGTCGAAGTGGGTGACAGAGATAAACGATGGAGGTGCTGATGTTGGCTTGGATATATCTGTTCGCTTGGGTGAAAGTCGCATATAAGGTTAATTAGGGTAACAAGAGAAGCTGATGGAATGAAAAAATTATTCCACCCAATCTTTGGTGAAATTGTTATTCCATTAGTGAATAGTCTTCCCACTATAAAGGCTTTTCTGATTTGGGCTTCTCAACCAAACGGCGGAATTAGGCTTTTTTTGAATCTTTTTCATTCTTTTCCCCCAACTAAAAGTACCCTAATTATCTAAAGAGCTTGACTTCTTACATGTTACCATGGTATATTTTTTGAAATTAAAAGATCCACTCTTGAATTACGTTTGATAATGAGTTTCAAAAGAAGCAAAATTGTTCCCTTTGTAAATAAAGAATATTATCAATAAAATTTCACGTGCAAACTGTGACGATCAATATGTGTGAAACGCAATTATAAAAAAAAAAAAAAAATGTGTGAAACGCAAACTACTTTCCTTTTTCCCCTTAAAAAAATTAAAATGCATATAGATTGAGGATGTGTAATTATATAGGTGAGGATGTGTAATTATATAGGGAAAATTAAGACTGGTTTTGACATAACCACAAAGCCTCATATCCAGTATACAACACGATGAACCACACAATGTCTTTAGATAAATTGCTTCAAGAACTCGGTTGCCACCAGCCTCCCTCGCGTGTTCACCGACATCTTCAGTTCACTAATCTCTTTGTCAATATCCTGCAATTGAAAAAATTAAAGGCAAATAAAGGGTCTACCATGGTAAAATATGATAAGTTGCTTTAAGGGTAAGGAAGGAATATGTTGCTTTAATTTAACTCCAAAAAACAGCATAACGTTACATATGGATAGAACGAGGACATTAAAAATAATCTAAAAGAAAAGAAAAGAAAAAAAAAAGGTACAGTCAAAATCATAGGTTTCCATACCATGTGAACTGTACTTCCAAGCAATGCTCACTATTACACTTTGGATAAGCAAATTTTAAAAAACAATACAAATAACTCCAGGGAGAATGCTAATTTCTGAGCAAATCATTTTTATATGATTATGATATCACTATCCAAGGAAGGTAAAGTTTAACTGCTATACTTTAACTCAATCAACATACACATTAACTCAATCAACATAAGTCAGAAGCCTGGAAACAGTAAATCAAAAGTAGGGCCTGCCGCTATCCAAAAAGTTGAAACAAATTTGGATGTAAGGAGTGTTCTAATGATAATAAGCAGCAAGCCTTAAGATTACAAAACCGTAAACTAATAAACCCTGTTCCAATTGGGTTGTAACTTATGTGTTAGGTTTACGATATACGGTTGAACTTAACAAGGAAATTTTGATCAACATCTAGTTCAGGAAATAAGACGGTAACGTTAGGATACAAGGAAACCATATCTGAAAAAGTAGCTGCAAACTGAAAACCACGGAACAATAGTAAATAAGTATTCTAGAAAAAAAAAATAAATAAATAAAATCTATTGGAGTTAGAATGTAGAAATTTTGGGTTCATCATTGTCTATGGTCACTTAAGATTAAACTCTAAAATGGAATACAGATACATCTACAACGATTCAAGCAGGATGATTTCCATTGAAATATGCATTTATGAGGTTTAATAAAGTTCTTACCTCCATGAATTGTACAATGAAATCAATGAGCTTGTGCTTCTGCATCTCCTCACAGTGGTAATTTGTTATAAGAAAGCTAATATCATAACCCTGCACACAAAGCAAAAGAAGAAAAAGAACAAATAAATAGACCAACAGTAAAAAGGCCGATAACAAGTTAAGCAAATTGTGTATTTTGCTGAAAAAATTTTCATCTGCAAGTTACAGCCAGACCCTAGAAACTTCGTTACCACTAAAGAATTAAAAAAGACCAACACCAGCTCAGAGGACAAGACCTACGCACCTGTACTGGCTTTCTTCTCAACACCTGAAATGCTTCAGCTCTCATCGACAAAAATCTAAGAAACTTTTTAGTTAATATGTTTTCAAGTTCGTCTGACTGCTTTACCCTGGCAAGAGGGAAAATGATATAAACATTAGGAGAAAAGAAATTGAAGAGTGAATGCAAATTTTATGTACCCATATCAAACATACAGTATTATTCTGTCGGTGTAAGAATTGTAAACTTAAAGGAAAAGCCGTTAAAGAAAACCTACATAATTGAGGCTTCTCCTTACTTATGAAGTATCAATATATGTCATACATAAGATGTGTTTTTTGGCATTTACTACATTCCATCGTCATTTTAAGAAAGAAAAACAAACATGATTTGGCATGCATATTATAATTATACAATCCTGCATGCAATGCCCTCTTCCTCTCAACCTCTTTCATTTGTGGCTCACAACAATCACAAGTTTAAGAAGATTATTATGCCAGAAGTTTCTATTTATTCTCAAGTTAACCTTTTACTCTTGCTCTACATTCCATTATGCATATGAATCTTAAACTTGAATCTCGTTTCGATTGACAATCTTTCATGTTAGCAAAACCAAATAAATTGAGATTTTCCACATAACACCTACAAGTTCCACTGATCTAGCATTAACATTAAAAGTTTGCACAACAGTGTGCAGAAAGATAAAGCTTATACTATCTATGAGGCTTCCTAAGCAAATAACAAAAGGAATCAAATATTTCCATCGCCGATCACATACAAGTCCTAGATTCAATTGCCTGTAATTGGCTAAGTTTGCTAATTCACTCTTCATCAAATACAAGAAAAATGCATCAAACCAAAAGAGAATTATACATAATTACCTCGAGGCTTATGCGCAACGAATTAATAGATGTCTCTATTAAGCATTTTTCAGCCTCGTTTCGACAAATCAAAACCTGAAAAAAGTAGTTCCAAATTAAAAACATAATACATGAACAGAAATCAAGCAAAGCAAGATGTGATCACATTCGGTTAACATAAACGATTCAGAATCCAATCTTTGAATAAATAAACAACACCCCTTTCCCACATTATGTCAAAAGGATGATATGTACTTACAGGATTCAAAAGAAGTTCTGGGCTGGTCCTGAAAAGTAGGAAGAAAGCCATTACACATCAATACATACATTAAAAAAAATCTCTGACTTAGAAGGACTTATAGTTCTAAAAACAAAAGCCAAAAATCATCAACATACTTGAGCTCAACCTCAGGCTTGTTATGTCTTTCAACTTCTTGACAAGGAAAGTTCTGGAAGCAATGGCAGTTAAATGAGCAAAATAAGTGGGACCCACCGACCCAGGGGATAACATCTACAACAATGAAGTCTTATCAATAAAAGTCCGAGACTTGAACATGAGTTTCACATTCACACAAATAGAATAGAAATAGAGTGAAAAATGCCATACTTGAAGGCACATTGCAGCCTCAAGAGTATTCCGTATGCAAGTTAGGTACAAACGTAATGTGTTTGCCTGAAATTGCACCAATTCAAAGATAAAACTACTCGTGAGCACTCCAATATTATATGAGTGAGTACAATTAAGAAAAAAACGCGATTTAATGTTAAAATGGGGGACGAAAACAAAGAAAAATTATGTGTCTATATATATATATAAATATAAATAAAATCCTAAAGGAACGAGCGAGCTAATGAGTTAGATTGGGCAAGAATAGATGAAGCTCAATAATTTTAATTCAATCGAGTTCAACTGTTCTGGAAGTGGAACCACTGATTTTCCGAGACTTTCTCAACAACCAAACAAGTGTTGGAATTGTTTAACTATAAGTGCAAAAAAATGTGACTTTTCAAAAAGATGTGACTTTTCAAAAAGATATGACTTTTCTGAAAAGATGTGACTTTTCTGAAAAAGATGTGACTTTTCTGAAAAGATGTGACTTTTCTGAAAAGATGTGACTTTTCTGATATAGCAGCAATAAAATAACAACTGTTTGTATCAAGAGTTGTATCTGTTGATGAATGGATGCCATTGAGTCTATATTAAGGGAAATCAGAAAACGTTTACGAAAGAATTTTCCTTTTATCTCAGTTTTTTCTCTATTCTTTCTTTACCAGATATTCAACTAAGTTCTTATGTTCTTTATGTAAAATTTCTAGTTTTGCTTACTGGAAATTTACGTGAGGCTTGTCATATCCTGAGAGCTATTTGCTATTGAAACCCAAAGCAATCTCTACGGAGAGGGGGCAAATATCGCTTTAAAGAAAGCGTACTTCTTTACGTGTTTCAAGTCTCCAACTTTTTCCCAACAACAAGGTAGAAAAAACAGAGAGAGGGAGAGACAAAAGATAGAAGGGAAATGAGATCCGATGGGCTTACCATATTCTTGCTAATGTGCGCTCTGTTCAGTGGAGCCGCTAAAATGCGCCTTCTGAAGAAGACGACTAATATAAATATGCTGCACTAAGCCACTAAGGAAAATATTAAATTTAGATTTTAATAATTTTTTTAATAAGGAAAAAAGAAAAAAGGAAAAAGAATCCGACCTGCCGGATTCGAACCAGCGACCTAAGGATTAGCTGTGGGTTTTCCCGACTACAGTCCTCCGCTCTACCAACTGAGCTAAGGTCGGTTTGTGAAAATGAGAATCCATAATCTTTCTATATTGACTCGACAGGTTTCATATAAGACTTCCCATTATGTTTTTCGTTTTTTTTTTTTTATTAAAATAAATAAATTAAAAAACCACTAAATTATGCTACATAGACATCCGAAAGAGAAAATGTTAACATGGATATTCGTTATGAGCTCCGAATAATTAATAAACAAGGCATACTTTCCCAAATTATGGCCACAAAATTAGCCATTGTCGGGATTACGCTAAACTTATACAGCTGAGATCTTGGAGATTAATATTTGTATTGATAGACTTCAGCAATTTTTGTTGTCTTATTTTAGTTTCAGTTTTTGGTATAATACGCTCTATTAATGCGAAATTTTATAAATTACGTCTCAAAATTGTCCCTGTTGCATTCATATGCTCCTCTGAATAAAAGTTGTGAACACATGCATATATGTCAAAATTGCACTAATATCACACGTTATTATTATTATTATTATTTTTGGATGTTAAGGTTAACAGTAAGAATTATTTGCTACCTTCATCCATATTAAAGTTATAGATGCCATGGCACCTTCTCTTCAAATAATATCGGATGTGATGTAAAAATAACGAAGGTTACTTGTCTCAGATCTCTTTCTTTTTTCATAATGGGTCATGTTAGTTTTGTCTTGTAATGAAATCACATTTCCTATTAAATCTGACCCCCTTAATTAATATTTCATGTAGTTCTATGAGAGACAATGGACAAGGTTTTATACCTTAATTATAATGTTGGTGTATACACCATTGTATGAAAAAAATGAACATTACAGAATCTCATTAGTAAATTCTTATTTTCTTTTGAATATATTATATATATATTGTATAATGTATGTATTATTATTTTTTTTTTTGAGATACTTTTATGTTTGGTTCATTGGAATGGAATAGGAATGGTAATGAGAATCGTAATTGAATGGAATTGGAATGGGAATAGGAATGATATTTCATTGTTTGGTTGATGTAGTAGAATGGAATAGAATAAATATATATTGACCAAAATATCCTTACTTTAAGATATCTTAATTGGGCAAAAGTAGAAATTGAGATTCTAAAGAGATTGACAAAAAGATGGAATAATAATTCTATGGTTTTTTTGGTGAAATTACAATTCTATTATTTGATGGAATTAAGATTACTAAGGAATAAGAATTCCTTAGCCTAATGTGAAATCAAACAATGAAATGAGCTTTTTGTTGGAATGGTCTTTCCATTCCAAGACCCATTCCATTGAACCAAACATGGCCAGCTTTGTTATTAAAAATAGAAACAGGGTAAAATGTTCTTTTGATTATCTTTTATTGATTTTAGTTACTTCACTAGAGAATTGTTTCAAGAGTTATAAGTTTCTTTTTTTATAATGGGGTATATACTCGTGTGTTGATAGTACTATAGATATATTCAAAGGATGTTACTTACACGGGTTGCAGAGATACGAAGCAGTTCAAGGAAGGTGATGATTGTAATGCTACGACTAGGGACATGGTGCACTTTGGTAAGTGTTCTATATTTTTAGAGCTTAGGCCTTTTTTGGCTTCCCACATTAAAATTTTTCTTCGGTTCGCTTGATTAATTTTGTACATTATCTTCATAGATTGTATATGTTTGTGGTTTCACTAGTTCATATGTGGTCATCGATTTGACAATAAGAAAAATTATAGAACAATGATTAAAGGAAAAGAATTGCAAGTGATAATTAGAGAAAAGACCCGGGGGAAGATAAATCAAGACAAATCTTTATCACCTCACCCTTTATTTCCAAGGAATGTCTGTATTTGTATTTTGAGTTTAATCTCAAATTATGGTTTCTTTATTTATTTTTTATAAATAATTTCCTCTCCTTTTTCAAGGGAGCTAAATGACATTGTAGTAATATGCACAAAAATGATGGTTTTAAGTAATTAACATATAGTAAAAGAAAAGAGTGCAACACGTGTCTCAAATAGAGGCCCGCGACTGATGCAGCATCTATCATTCCTCTTCATACTAATAGCAAAAGTTAAAGGTAAAATGAATATTTTCTCTAATTTTCGCTAGTTTTCTAAAAGGGTTAGTCTTGGAGTGAAAAAGGAACAATTTTGCCCATTTGGTGACACTTGAGTAAGAAATCATAAGTAGCCAGATAAATTCAAACCGAGCAAAAGTCAGGGAGTAAACGAACTAATTTTTCACAAAACAATTTGCAGAATTAAATTCAATTTTTGTTATAACTCAAAAGTCAAATATCAGTTTGTAGAACTTTCAAAAAATAAAAATAAAAAACAGTTCGTACCATAAGGCGGGGCGAGAGGGCGGTAGTCAACCTGGTCACATTCGATGGGAGTGTCCGAATAGCCAAAAAGATTACTACTTACTAGCATGCGTTTGAGGGGATTATGCAACTATACGAGCCTAGTTTATGTTCAAGTATATTCCAAAAGCATACCATGAATATTTTTACCTGATTATATAGAATTCTAATAGTGTGACAGAAGGCGACTAAGCTAAAATGAACACTAGTGATGTTGAGCTAAAGAGGTATACTTTTTACACTAATGACATCTTGCAAACGTTTTTAGTTATTTCATACAAGAATGACTATTAATCATGTTGTCAATTCCCCACTGAAGTAGTAATATGTGTCAAAATTTTTCAGGACTAACATTCTTTAGAGTTTATAAGTGAGTAATTCTGGTAGACATAACTAAAGGCCTCTAAGATTATTTAGTAAAGCCATCTCAAACACTCAATTTTGTGTTTAGTGGGAGCAAATTTTCATCAACAAAAAGCAATCAAAATGTTTCTTACAACTAAATCAGTTACCCCACCCTTTCTGCATAAATTAGCTTGAAATTGAGTCATGTCAATATTGACTAAACTTTATAAGAGCTTTCTATATATATATATTGATAGAGCTTTGAACTCGTCGAACTCTGGATTAATTTCAAATCTCTTACAAGATATTCACAGCAATTTGATAATGTAAAGTTATCATAAATGATAGTTTGATACCATTAAGTACAATAGTCAATCTCTTTGGGACTCATTCTTAACAGGTTTTATTCTCTCCAAGTTGAAGTGATTTTAGATAATCAAGCTCTTGAAAATTAAGTAATATGAAGCATGTAATCTCAAGTACTAAATCATCATTTTCCCCAGTACATTCAAAGTTTAATCTACTCAGCTTCGTAGAGTTAAATTGAGAGCGGTACATGAATATATATGAGCAGCCACAAAGATAGTGGTATATAGGAGGCGCTAGTTTGGACTATCTAAGCATACATGTGTTTAAAAAGTCCCACATGGAAAGCATACAAAGCACTGAAGTCAGAATAGAGCTATAAGTAAACAAGCCTTGAACGTAGCCAAACCACGCAGCCACGCGGTGAGCACAGAGCGAACTATTCTTTCGCCTTTTACTAAAGAATACCGTGTGCTCGCCGCAATTAGTGGCATACGCCAATTTTTGGAGGAGTTTCTCGAACGGGAAACTTCTACAATCTAGTCTAAAATTTTCTGAATTTAAATAATTTGGTCATAAAATTTTCAAATTAAAATTAAATCTAAGTAAAATATATGAATTTCAAATTTAAGATAATGTCTGAAATTTTTCAATTTAAAATCATTTCAAAGTAAAGGATATATGAAATTTAGAAGAAAGTTCTCTAATTTAAATTATTTATTTTAAAAATTTTCAAATTAAAATTAATCCCAAGTAAAATATATGAATTTCAATTTAGTTTAAAATTTCTAAAATTAATTAAAATGATTTAGTCAAATTCTTCAATTTAAAATTAATCCCATATGAAATATTTCTGTTAATGAAATATGTTTTTAATGACAAAATTTTAATTTTTGAAAAAGTATAAAATTAATTCCAAGTAAAATATATTAATTTTTTATGTTATTCGAAATAATAATTAATGATAAAATGGAATCTTTTTTCTATTATTATTATTATTATTATTCGTGTTCAATCATTTTATTTTGAGTATTGTATTCAACCGATTTTATACATAAAAAGCTAATTGAAAGTTATTTATGTATCTGAGATCACTGGTTACAAATAATCCAAAATTTGGTAGCATCAACATATCAAATTCTTAATTTTAAACCCGAGAATCCAGACCTTGTCAACTTAGAGCAATAAGAAGTGAAAAGATATCAAAATATCAAAGTACTCTTGCATTTAACCAAAGTTAATTACAGTCTGCTTCGTACTTCTTTTCCAACTAAAAGCAGCGAAATTAATATGCTCGAAATACTAGATCTTTTTGTGTCATTTATTCTAGTATCTTCTATTGAAAATGAATTTCACTTTCCAGGTTTTTATAATGTCAAATCAAATTTTTGTTTTTGCAAATCAAAAATACCTAATTTGCTAAAGCAAAATTCATGGTCCATTTAAGAGAACCTTCTTTAAGACCTAAAACCGCTGAAAATGCCCATTTTTCCTCACCAGCAAGCAGCTTCCTAACACAAAATATCGTTCACGTGGCACGTTGCTAGCTCTCATATTAATACAAAATCAAGATTCAATTTTGTAAATAGGTGTCTGGTTGTGAACAATCCAGGTCAAAACTATGAAAAGTCCTTTACTTATTTGGCACCGTTCATTTTTTTTTTTCTTTTCATTTTATTCAAATTTTGCTATCTATTTCGTTTTTTCACACTAGAAAATATTCAATAGAGGTGTCTAATTTTGGAAGGCTAGGATCATCCCAAGTCGATGATCGGACGGCTAACAAAAGGGTGACAAAAGACCCCATCCGAGCCTCCAAGGAACTCACATTCGGATCTCTTCCCAAATATTGGGGACCATAAGTAATAAGAGACTATACAATTAATATACGTTGTGTTGGAAAAACCTCGACTAAAACCCAAGCCACCAGTTTGTGTGGACCTCAATGCTTTTATAACCCAAGGTTCTCAAATTTACACCAAAATATCCATTCTTCTACACAAATTGAATAAAACCCATATCGAATAATCTATCATAAAGTTCTAACAGAGCGGAAAATTTAAAAAAAAAAGGACAGAAATTCGTTCTGGGATTTGCTTAAAAGAAGTAATCTTCTATTGGGTTTTGTTCTATTTCAATGGCAACTTCAATTTCTGCAACTGGGTTTAAAGGAGGTTTGGGCTCTTCCTTCCATGGAAGTTGGGGAACTTCAATGGCTGGAGAAGATTATACCATACTGGCCAAATCAGTACCAACTCAAGTTCGAGTTGGGAAGAAGCCAATCCGATCACAGCCCATGATGAAGAACATCAATGAAGGAAAAGGTCTCTTTGCCCCTGTTGTTGTTGTGGCACGTAATATTATTGGCAAGAAAAGGTTCAATCAAATTAGGGGAAAAGCTATTGCTTTACACTCACAGGTAGCATTATCTCCTCCCTGTTTGGCTATTAATATAGAATTAACTTATTATTCCTCACTAACTAATCTGTATTTTAGCTATAGGTGACATGTTAATTGCTATTTTAGCAGTATTTGATATTAAGCTTGGTGTTAATATTTAAGATTCACTTAGCATAAAGGTTGATATAACTTTTTTGCATAAAGGTTGATATAACTTTCTTGTGTTGAGAAATGAAAGATATGTACTCAACTATTGTAGAAGTTTCAACCTTTTATGTTGAGAGTTAAAGCTATGTCTGGTGAGTTTAATTGTTTGCTTATACTATTCAAAAACATTCATTATATACTTGTCACTACTTGAAGCAAAGAATTGCTACTTAGAATGTTGCTAGTGTAATTCTTAAAATCTCAGTAACACCAATTTTAACACCATTTTATTCTATCTCAGGTAATCACTGAGTTCTGCAAATCCATAGGTGCTGACGCTAAACAAAGACAAGGGCTCATTCGTTTGGCCAAGAAAAATGGAGAGAGGCTGGGGTTCCTTGCATGATGAACTTGGATGCCTTTATTTTGTTGTCACGTTGAGAATTGTTACAAGTTAAAGGAGTTTAGAGCTCGTTTCCACGAGTTCCAGATGTAGATACTATGTTCATCTTTGAAGTCAGAAACCAACCTAAAATCTCTCTAGCTACCTCTCTCTTATATGCTCCTTGTCATTCTTCAGTTTGTTTAGTTTGCAATATTTTTCTCAGATTATCTTAATAAAATCAGAACGATTACTTAATGACATCTCAAAGTAACTAGTACAAATTAGAGTGCTTAACGAAAGCTTTGAAATGAAACGTTCTCCATTTTCGTCGTGTTAACCATAAATTTGAGTTTTTTAGGAGCAATATCTGCTCAAGTTTCTGGGAACGAACTATAATATGTAGGGTAGCTCTGCCACTGAGCCACATTTTTTATATACGGCCATGTGTCATCAAGACCATGTTCGATAGGACGAAACGAAGGAAGAATAGACAGAGGAAATGAGGGTAAAACCAAAACAAAAACATAGATAGACCATTAAGAATTATGTTTACCACTATACCGAAAGTACACAATGATCTAGGCTTAGGCTCATCAAGTAAATTATTTTTTATTTAATACCACTGCATAGGAGACCTGAGCGTGAAACCTATAAAACAAGCTCAGTTCATTGCTTCATTTTTGAATTTGATTTAGCAGAAGAGATTAACAAATAGAGTAAATAAATTTTTTCTAAAAAAAATTGCAATATCAAAATATAAAGAAGGGTCGCCATATTACATTCAAAAAACACAACACAAAAAATATTTAATCTATTTGGTTTTCCTCAGTAAACAGAACATCAAAATCTGCAATGAGTTGCCAGTATTTGTAAAACAGCAAGTAACTAAGTAAAGGACCAAGCAGCAAAATCATCAAGCATCGTTCACGCATTGTATCGAGCTTTTGTAGATCTCTCTCTTCTTGAATCATCCTGCAATAACGAAAGAAGTTAGGAATAGAGGAATCAAGTGAGAGCTTGAAATCAGAATTCAACGATAAATTAAACTTTACATGGAAGCTGTAAGTGATCTTGTCAGTGATGTCAATTATCTCCTTCCACTTCCTTCCAATGCTCATCTATGAAACAACAAAGGATAACATGTTTAGTGATGGTAAATTGAATACGAGCAATAAAGAAAAGTATATAAAGGCTCCCACACTTAAGCAATGAAGTGACGGAGACTAGTTGCAGACTTCAGTAAAACAGCAGATTTTATGAGAACGTACTTGTAAAAACAAGGCAGTCACTAACTAAATAATGGAAGCAACTTTGCAAGAATAGAATGGTACGAAACTTGGTATATGAGCGAGTGTTTCAATAAGGTAAATATATTCCTTATATTTTTTCTGGAGAAGCATTGCCATGGGACACCAAAGAGTGCTCCACCCGTAAAATTAACTTGTCCCCCACACTTTATTAGTGTGTTGTGCCAGCAATGTAAGATACCCGTAGAATATTTTCTTTTTCCTATTTCATCTACTAATCTTTATAATGATGAATAGTGAGATTAATTAGCGAAAGAATAGGCAAATTCTTCCTAGCAGGTAGCTAATGTGTTAATCCAGAAAACATAATAACCTTATGCTTTTTGTTCTTCGTTCAAATTTACAGTCTAGTAGGGTCAGTTACCATATGATTTATCAAATCAGCACAAAGAGTTTTTGGACTTATTTCAATTTTCATATTATGAAACAAATTGGAAATTACAAAATGATCTAAGAAACAACCACAGATCACTAATCGAGTCATCAACAAAAACCTTATCTCAGACATACGGTGAGCATAATTCTACATTTACCCTAAATCTAATATGGCAGGTATTGACATAAGTTATTATAACAGTACAGCAAATAACATTCTTTTGCAGCAGAAATACAAACAAGAAAACACATTCACAACACAATTCCAAACATTGAAAAGACAGACCTGAACAGCCTCATTCGCAGCTGTCTTGGTCCATAGTGCAAGTTTGTCCTGCCTCTGGCGCACGCTCGCCACCACACCGCAAATCTCATCAGCCTCATCAAATTGCTCTCCAATCAAAGCCATCATCTGCTCAAAAATATCAAAAGCCCAGTAATTAGAAGGATCTGCCAATTAATCGTATCAAAACAAGAAAGGAGATGCACAAGTATTATCTCTCGAAAAAGATACAGGGAATGGTAAGATAATTACAGTTTCTAACCACATCGTATCAAGGCTAGCTTTTCTATTGCTGGTAACAGTCCACTTGCCTCCACTAGCACACTCGGGATCTTCCCACTTGGGTTCAACACCAGTTTTGAACAAATGGAAATCTGCATTACCAGGCAACTTACTTGGCTTGAATATCTGGTCATACAAACTGCAAAGACAATTGATATTATCTCAATCTCAATATACACACGTATGTATATATATACATATAATTAAGAATCAAATTACTTCTTTCAAAATAGGTTAAATTCAACTTATCCGTAGCTAAAGAAATTAACAATGAACGGAAAATATAATCAGATTAGAAAATATCAAAAACCTAAGCCTCAAATCTGGTTTTCCCCTGTAATTTTGGGGTTCCAACTAAATGGTATCATGAACATAACCAAAACAAAACATATATACACATATATGTATATTACAATAGGCTAAACCCAGAAACCTAGATCATTAATATTCCAAAAAACAAAAAAAAAAAAGTTCAAAAATTGGATCTAAATGAACAAAATCCTCCACTGGGAGACGCCTAATTCAAACTATCATGTCATAATGAAGGCACTAAATTCTAAATACCCATGTTTACAGAATACAAAAAAGGGGAAAAGAATAGAAATTTCAATAAATGGAGGAATCTAGCAAAGACAATAAAAACCTAAAAGAAACAAAGGAAGATGGGTTATTTAGGTTGATAACAATAATAAATAATAACAAAAAGAATAAATTAGTAATTATTACCACCAAAATTCTTCAACGGTGTCGAAAGTGTAGACCTGGCGAAGAGAGGTGCCCCAGGCGGCGCCTTGCTTGGGCTTCGACTGGTTATCGAACCAAAACGTCCACTTCCTCTCCAACTTGTGGGGCTCCGCCCGAGTCTGAGTCTCCGGCGCCACCGCCGCCGCCGCCGCCGCCGCCGCCGCTGCTTCGTCCGCGGCCTCCACACCCACAGTCGCTATCTCAGTCGCCATAGCTTCCTCACGATTCTTTGAAGGTGGTGACTTGAAAGGTTGTGATTGTGAGTATCAAATATCGATGGTAAGCGGAGCTAAGTAAAAGGCTTTAGGTAGGTCTGTTTGTTTCATGCGGACAGAAGGAATAGGAGTGGAGGACTGGGCTTGAGACTCACTGTTTGTGGTTGGTGTGGGTCTCGTTTTGTTGGGCTTGCGGTGGAGACCTTTATGGGCTTTCGGAACGGGGTGAAAAGGGGAAATTGAACTGTCTAAGAGAAATTTGATTTTTTATGGTAATTTTTTAAAAAAATTGAAAAATCCCGGAATTTAAAGGTGTTCTAAAAAATTTCGGATTTAATTATAAAAATATCACTTTTAAAAATATTTACTAAAAATACTATTTTTTATTAATTGATGAGATACGTAAGGTAGCTAGTCGAGTTACCCGAGGTAACTTGAATAGTTACTTCAAATAACTGAATTAGTTACTCTAAGTAACCTAACTGGTTACCTCGAGTACCATTGAAAAACACCAATTTTGAAGAAAAAATGATATTTTTCTAAATATTTTTTAAAAGTGTTTTTTTTTAATAATACTTATAAAAAGTGATATTTTTTAAATCAAATCAGGATTTTTCAAAAAAATCAATCCATCCGGAATTTTTCAAATTTTGGTACTTTGGGCCTGGATTTTTGTAATAAGTCCCCTGGCTAATACTAATTTGGCACAAAACGACTTTTCCAGTAGTCTTTTTTTTAAATTGACATTTTTCGTAATGTCACAAATTGTGTGACGAGAGGTCACACAATTTGTGACTATAAAATTATGATTTTTTTAAGAATAATTAGTAGTCACAAATTGCGTGACCCTCCATCATATAGAGTCACAAAATACTAAAATATTACTAGAAAATTTTTTTAAAACACTAATGAAAAGACATTTTAGTCAAAATTACTACTATTTATATCAATTTCCCAGTTAAAAAAAAGGAAAAGATGAGGAAAAAAACTAGGAGGAAGATGATCAATTTTTTAAATTAGTTTAGGTAAATGTCTATATTTTAAAAGTCATAGCTAAATATCTATTTTTTTAAAACTTCAGTTGTGAAACATATTGTATTTTCATTTTTGTCATTAAGTGAGTTGGATATTTACCTATAAACTTTTGAAATTGGTCATATACTGAGTTTTAGGCCAAAAATGGTCAAATAACTAGTCACCCTATAAAAGATGGAGAAAATTTGATTTTTTTTTTTAAAACAATAAAGTGCTAAAAAATTTGAAAAATCTCGGATTTTTAAATTTTTTGAAAAATCTTAGAACTATTTAAAAAAATAACATTTTTAAAGTATTTATAAAAATAATATTTTTAGCTAATTGATGGGGTACTTGAGATAATTGGTCAAGTTACTTGAGATAATCGAATTTCTTACCTCGAGTAACTCTTGATGACCCTAAGTAATTTGATTAGTTACCTCGATTACCTTTATAAAGTACCAATTTTAAAAAATAATTTTTTTCTAAATATTATTAAGAATGATATTTTTATAAATAAAACCGTCATTTCTCAAAATTTTGAGCCCATCCAAGATTTTTCAATTTTTCAGACTCTGGGCCTAGATTTATGTAAAAAGCCCAAAAAGATAAGGAGTGGGTCTCCCTTTATTATTATTATTTTTTAATTTTTCTTCTTTTTAACATTTAATTTTAATAAATGTCTATTTTCCTATTGTTTTAGCTAAATAGCCGAGTATATGTATTTTTATTTTTGCTATATATACTTATATACTAGCTTTAATTTATGTATTGAGTATATAAGTTTTTGTATTGGATACATTATATTTTACACTTGGTATGTATATTTATATGATGATCATTTTGATACAGTATTTGAAAAACGAACATTTACTTAAATTTAGCCCCAAAATTCGGTCATTTTTCTATAAGACCCGAAGAAAGGAGACTTTCACCCCACTTGGACATTTTTGTGCCTTTTCCATATAATGATATTTTCAAGAGTAATTTTTGGACTTTTTTAAGACTTGGTAGAGTGAGAAATTAATCACTTTCTAATACTAGTTTGGTGAAAATAATTCCCTCCAAATTTATATATATATATTTTCCATTCTCTTATTTTCTCTCTTACTCCCATGAGTCTCTCTTTCTTTCACTCGTCACGCTCTCTTTGATATTTTTTTACAACCTACTTTTTGGCTATTCTTGATCATATTTTTATTATTTTATAACCTAAACTCAGCTGTAACCTGAACATTTGGCATTTCTTAGGTGATTTTAAAGGTAAGTTGGTGTTTTACATTTCTTTTTTTTTTGAAGGGGAAAAACTTTCATTAATAATAAGAGGATAGTACAATACTCATAAAGAGATTTTTAATTACACAGCAGACAACCATAAAAAACTTATTAAAGTTCTTGGAGCAAAAATGCACACTGGGATCTTAGCAAAATCGACCTGTGAGAAGGGAATTTATGCAGATTTCCGTTGATGTATGCTTCGATAGAGCCCTACGCCTCAGCAGTTGGCTCATTGTGACCCTCTATTCAGCATCTGTTGTCGGTATCTCTTACCTCTCATTAAAAAATCACAGGAGAGTAAATACTACCTTATATACATTTCAGATCTAAACAAATCTGGAAGAAAACCACTATAGATTAAGATTTAGATGAACTAAAATAACAGAAACATAAATAAATACTACAAACTACTACATATTTAGATTTAAGGGACTCGAGACTACCCTAGATCTAGATCTAGAAAGAAGACTATCTCCCCACATAAGAGGATTATTTAATACTAAAATAAGAAATGGGAAAGAAAACTGTAAAAAACTCATACCAGAGAGAGGAAAACCCCCGTCCCCAGTAGGAAGAGGCATCTGTCAATAAAGGAGAACTGCTGGTGGAGAAAGGATAGCTTCTAGAGAGGATGTTTTACATTTCATATATAGTTATTCAGTACTTGTTGCCTATAGCCACTCTTGTGGGGCTAGGGTTGAACCTTTTCTCCTACTTATATTTCTTTCTCTCTCTCTTTTTTTCTTAAAGTTTTGCAAATCTAAAATCTTTTCAGATCAAATTTGTTCTTATTCGTCTCCATCTTTAATTCTCCATAGTACTGAAAAAATAGCACTGAAACTATTTGGAAAAAGAAAATCAAAATTAATAAGGAAATATAAACCTTCCTTTCCACAATTTCAACAGAAAAATTAGACGTAAATTTTCAAGTACTATAGATAGGAATTAATAAACCACAATAACGTATTATTCAACCAAACATCTAATGTAACAAATAAAATATACAGATAACCTAAAATACCTTATATAACAATCAAAACTTATGAATGGAAATATTACGTTAAAAACCTACATTTTTGAGCCAATTCCAGAAAAAAAAAGTATTTTTAATTTTTAAGAACATGCAACAAAATAATAAAACAAAAACAAGTTTATTTAGCTATTTTCCTTTGCACAGGATTTAATTTTAACAGCATTATATATAAATTATATAAAGAAGCAAAATTACCTTGCTCTTAACCAGTAGATCCTTTGGGCTAAGATAAAACTTAACTACTCCGAAATGTGGTTTCATTTTTTGAAATTTCTTATAAATCAATGACAATTGGGGGTAAATGGGACTCCTTGAGGGTGGCCAAGGGGCTTTATGCCTCTATATTCTCATTGGCCAAGGTTCTTCCTTTAATAACTATAGGCATATGGTCCTATTATATTGGTCTCCTTATGTTATTTCTGGATCAGTTTAATTTTAGGGTTTTGGATATTTATACCTATTTTTCCAAAAATATTATCAAATTTATGACCTTTCAAAAATAATAAAAATTTTGTACGACTTTTTTAGGGCATTTTTCTAAATACTTTGGAAGTTAAAAAATGCGGTGGTAAATAAGCCATTTTTTTTTTTTACAGGAAACCACAAAGGTTTTCTAGAAACTAATTTAGTTTTCTATTAACGAAATATCCTATATGTAAGTAAATCATAGGAAACCACAAATGTTTCCTAGAAACCAGTTTTGTTTCCTTTAGCAAAATGTTCTATACGTAAATAAATCATAGGAAACCATGAATATTTCGTAGAAATTGTTGTAGTTTTCTTTTTGTAAAACGCCATGTAGCTAAATAAATGACAGGAATCTACGAAGGTTTCTTGGAAACGATGATGATTTCTTTTTTGTAAAATGTCATATAGCTAAGTAAATCATAGGAAACCACGAAGGTCTACTGGAAATCATTGTAGTTTTCTTTAGCAGAATACCCTATAGCTAAGTAAATCACAGGAAACTAAGAAGGTTTTTTAGAAACTATCGTGGTTTCTATTTTGCAGAATACCCTGTAGCTAAGCAAATCACAGAAAACCACAAAAGTTTCTTAGATGTCATTGTGATTTCGTTTTCAAATCACAGGAAGTAATAAAAGATTCCTCGAAACTTTTGTTTTTTTTTGTTTTTTTTTTCTTTGCAGAATGCCCTGTAGCAAGAATTTAGTGAGGCATTAAAGAAAGACGCTGGAGAATATGATCAAGTTCTCAAATTAAATTTTTGAAGTAAAAGCAATATAAATATATATTGGCTACTAGTTATTGGAAACCTATTTGGTTTCTAGATTCTGGCAACTAGTTTCTAATAACCTAATTGATTTCTAATAATCAATAATTGAATTAACCAAATAGTTCTAATGTTTATGATAGAAACTAATTTAGTTTTTAGTTTCTATTAACTAAATAGTTATGATATTTATGGAGGAACCAATATAGTTGCTGGTTTTTACTAACCAATTTGGTTTCTAGTTTCCAAAAATTAATTAGCTTATACATGATTTCCAATAATAAATTAGTAACTAGTTTTAAGAATGATCAGCTATAATATTATCACGCAAGAAAAAAACTCTAAATTCTTATTTCATGAGAAGGAATTTATATGATTAATTATTTATTATGAATGGAATACATTTTGCTCTGTAACTCTAGAATATACATCATGTATTTTATTTTTAAGACCCCAGCACTGAATTAAGTATAGTAATTATCGTTGCTTACAAATATTCCCTTGTAGAATTGGATGCAAGCTAATTATCAAGAACACATGATCCATTTCTAAGAATAAAAACTAGGCAGTGGATAAATTATACGAAAAAAAACTAGCTAAGTTTTCTACTTAATTGTTATTGAGAAATTTTATCGAGCTTTTGGTGTGCAACAATCCCAACTTCTAGTAATTCTACATAGTTTCATCAAGCACTTGCCTACTTTAAGAAAAAAAATGGATTCTTCTACTGTATCTAAATTATACTCCACTTTTCATTTTTTTCGTACTTTTGTCTTGTTTAGCTAGATAACTAAAAATATAAAAAATAAAAAATGACTCTATAAAGACAGAGTAATAGAGAGAGTACATAAATGGGGACCCAAACTCTATGGTCTTTTGCACCAATTGAATCTGTAGGGAAAAGTATTGTAGCAAATAAAGGCTCCAAAGAGAGCTTTCTCTTCTTTTCTCCAACCAAGACTAATCTATCATTAGAAACATCACATTGCTGATGAACTTAATTATTAAGGAAGACGAAAAAAAGCGAATCACTGTCATCAGGATTAGAATCGTCACTTGATTCGAGCAAAAATGGCAATCAATCTTGAGGTTGGAGCAAGTCGGTCTGGTGACAAGTGAGTTATATCACTTCGAGACAGTATGACATCAGGAGGTCAGAGACGGAGTTGAAGAGTAGAAGAAATTCTAACTACTTTAGATAAGTTGATATTGTTCTGAAAAATACTATACGAGAATATGTAATCCCAAAGACATCATATTTATGGAGTTAATTTTTAAAATATCGTACTAGGTATCAAAATCCCTTGATTTTATCTATGCATGTAATAGACCTATAGGAAAGTCATAATTCACTCCTTATATTTCTTATTGCTTCACATACATCTGATGGATAATATGACTTTGTTAGGAAAGTCATAATTCAATAAAATATATTATTGAATATTAACAATTAAGATTTACTCATTTAGAGAAAATATTTATTAAAGAAAATATTAACGATTCATAGCTAAATAAGGTAATATTAACTCTGAAATCAATAAAATAAATCATGCTTTTAAGATCTATAAATATATATATTCTCCATATTCATGAGAGTATACTATGAAATTACCGAAGTCAATTTAAGAGATTGTAAGATTATACTATTTAATAACTTAATAATAGAATTCATAAATATGAGTTCATTATTTATTTTAAGATTAAGAAAGACATCCTTAATTGTAATTTTATGAATAATATGTTCTTTAATAAATATACTCATCTAAAGAAAATATTTCACGTAGTATAGAGTAGTATACCTAAAGTACACTAGGATTTTTGTTCAAAATTGGCACTTTAGTGAATTTAGACTTATCATTCCTAATTAAAACAGAAAGAGAAAGAGCCGACAACTCTTATAGCAGATAGAGTGCACAACTTCTATCTTACGAATTGGGAACAATATTCGGATTAAATATAGAATTGTATCTACCAAACATAGTTTCTTATATTAATAACTCTACCATCAACTTTTAGTCTTAGATGATTTTCATATTTTATATTTAATACAAATAATCTTACATTATGAATACCACATGAAATAGATAATAAGACAAAATATCTATATTGAACTTAGATGTTATTACAGGAAGTGATACACTTTCAGGACATATATTTCAATAATGTTTAGTTAGCTGGTATATTAACAAAAGTCGAATTTTAGAATTGCTAGATATATAAAAGAAACTCGGATGTTGATGGGCGCCAACTTAAAACTATTTTCACAAAAAATAGCTATTTTCCATTTATGAAATATTATTAAATGTTGTGTCGTCTATAAGTGAATGTCATTTCTAACTCATTTATTTTTTCAGCTATTGTCATTTTTAAGAGACGTTTGAAAACGTTATCAGTTTTATGTTATTGCCATCTCCCCCCTTATATTTTCCTATAAACCGCCACCATGTCCTTGCAATTTCTTTCTTAGTGATCAACTGGCACGCATCCATTAAAGGATAAGAGTTAAATACTGACCTAGATTTTTTCTTTACAGTTGTAGAGAATGAGTCACCAAAAGATGTGATATTGTGATAAAATGTAGAATAAGAGGCTCAGGATTTCCTAGTTTTGAGGTCACCGTGTTTTTATTGGAACTCTTGGGCTACCTGAAGGGAATGATCTGGTTGTTGAACTCTTCACCCAATTCTCCCCATAATGTGTCCTTTTTAGTTTTCCCTTTGTGTAGAGTGTATCGAAACATGGATATTAGGGGCTTCATTCTTAGTTTCTCTAAAACGTACAGCTAAGAGGAATTGAGTTTTCAGCTTAAGCTAAGCCCGATATAAAGCCACAGTTCTACAATTTGGGTCCATAAATGTTGCTGTAGAAGAAGCTAGACATCCTCGGTATTCATTACCCAATAAACCACATTTATAACAAAAGTTTGGTATAATCTTTTCATATTTCATTTGAACCTATGATTTTCTACCGAGTTTGTTCGATGGGGAATCCACAAAGAAACCATCGTATAGAGGGGTCGCAACTGGTGTCTCCACTCTGAAGTTGAGATACTTTTGTCCCATAAAAAAGTTTTACTAGACCTATCATCAACCTCTAGAGTTCTTCCAATACTATTCCCAATCTTATAAGCATTGTCTACAATAGTCACCATTTTCAAAGGGAGTACGTGATGAGCTTGTGCCTAAATCTCAATGGTGGAGAAATTAATATTGTCTAATGGGAACATCGAGAGGCTTGTGCCTCATGATGAGCTGTCTGCCGGACACATTCCAAGAGCACCTATTCGTAACCTAACTTTTATCCACTTCATTCGTGAACTATGGCCCTATTCATGAATAGTCCAATGACCTTCTGTTTTCTAAATATTGGTAATTGGTGAGAATTATCTTGCCAAATTTCAAGATATAGTCTTCTTGGAGATCAACTTGGCCGCAGGGCCCACAGCTAAGCAACGAGTAATTTCCTTGGTCTCTTTCTCATCCGCACCGAGACCCATAGAGTTGGTTGAACAGTGGAAAAAAGTGCTCTGGAGAATCAGCTGGTCTAGATCAAATTCTTTTGGAATCATAAATAGGCACAAAAAAAAGGTTAGAAAAAGACAAGTATGAGAAGGACGAACAAAGTAAAGTGAGGGGGACCAAGATTATAAGATAAAGACAGTGGTCCCAATTTGATTTATCACGGGAGATAGGTATGAGGGAAAAGGATGGATTTCGAGAAGCCATGGAAACATAAAATGTTTTTTTGCTAGTGGTCTTAGAGTGAGGAATGGTGCAGCAGGAAGGAATAATTAGCTGGATGACCCTTCTCCCAACCCTTCTTTTTGTGAAATAACCTCTGTTTTCCCCCCCTATTCTTCATTTTAATTTTTTAGATTTTTTTTTTTTGACATGGTATGAAAAAATCCAAAAACTCCAATCAAGTTCAATCGGACTCAGTTAAGTTATCTCACTTTCAAAAAAAAAAATTTGTTGAAAGGAATGCCACATGCGAATGCCACTTCATGTGGTGTAATTTTTTAGTGTAAAATATTAATATCTCTAACATTATTTAGAAGGTTGCTGCACTACACACTAGTTTAAAAAGGTGATCGTGCTTTTTTTTTTTTTACATTCATTGTTATATGACTGAAAGGTCCCAGGGAAGAGACTTGGGAGTGCTTGGTGAGGATAAGAACGTTTCTGTGGTTGCAGCAAATTTGGTACACTGGGGAGTATAGCAGACAGTCATCATGACTATATGGATCCAAAAACCCAGGTAGGTGGGGATGAATTCATGGCCCAACAAGAGTAGTTCTCAAGGTAGATGAGCAGTTGAAAGGAAATAACTCTTTCCGGGCATGGAAATTAGAGTGGGCCGGGATTGGAGGTCATAAATGGTCTTTAATTAAGTTGGTGGGTAACTGGGTATGAGATATAAGAGCAAGAAAAGCCACTTTGTCACATCTTTTAGCTCTTGATTGAGACATTTGGAATTTAATTATCCGACTTGTTGAGTACAAGGACGACGGTATAGATGATTATTTCAGGGGAATTTATTTGCGACACTTAAAAACTTCCAACTTCTCACTACTCTTTCCACAAAGGTTGTATGATTTAAAATATTGATAATTAGCTAAGCATAGTACTTATAATATCTAATACACCAACAAAGGTATCTACGTTCAAAATATTCCCATTATCCGCCAGCAATAATTAAAGGTTATATTCTTGACTTAAAATATTTACGTTACAAGTATAATGACAGTACACTATAATTATATGTATGATACTTGTGGTATATTAAAAACCATAGCACATGGCATAGCCTCTTATTTAAATATATCTTGACAGCTAAACGTTGATTATTAAACAATAGCACCTGATCCACGCATTGATTTATCAGAGTGTAGAGTGCAACATGCCAATGTAAAAAGGCCAATGAAAATTATAATTATAGTACCATTAATTCATATTGTATAATTCTATATAAAAAGCAGACCATATATATATATATATATATCCAGGTATGAGGCCACTACAACTAGAGAAAGAGAAGGGAAAAAGAGTAGAGAAGATATAAGAGGAAAAGAATAATGGCTGGTCGGCGATCTGTGATAATGGAAAATGAAGCATTGGCAACTGAAGCTCGAGTTGCACCTGTGACTTCTCAAAGAAAAGTCCGAAATGACTTGGAAAATTCACTTCCTAAGCCTTGTAAGTCTATCGATTAATTGATAATCAATATTATTAACTACTTGTTTTACAAATGGTTCTCTATATTTTCTACTCTCAATATGGTATAATTAATGTTTGTTTAATTTGTATTACTAGTGAATAATTAGATAATCTCTGTAGTATTCTATATCTAAAAGAATAATTAATGTGACATATATGATAATGTGATTGACTTTCGATGATGGGATGCTAATTGAAAATTCAAAATCCACCTGTTGTCATATGTTTTAGTGCTGCTTAATTTAATATATTATAAGATATGAATGGCTTGGCAGTGGTTTTTTTTACCTAAGATATCTTAACTCGTAATAGCATGTGTTGCTGTGATGTTACATAACAGATAATAAATGTTAATAGGAGGATCTATATGTCTTAATTGAAGGATATTAAAAGTTCAAACTATGCTAGGACGTGAGAGATGTATTATATGTAACCTTTTATGTAATTAGAAAAATTAATATAGCTGTGTAAATTGGAGTTGATTATGCTTATCAATATTAATCAGATTTGCCAAGAGCGTTGGTTGCTGCTGATACAAACCATCCAAACGGAACAGAAGGCCACAAACACAACAATATGAGTGTTCTTCAGCAACACGCCTCGTTTTTTGACCAAGACAACAATGGAATTGTCTATCCTTGGGAATCTTATGCTGGTAATATCATATTAAATAAGCATATATATAAATGCACCAACCTCGTACAAATTAATGATTTAATTAGCAACCTTATCATCAAGAAATTAAATATATTTTTAGCTAAAAACTACCCTTTTATTTGGCTTCGGAAAAGCAAAGAAAATTTTGATGTATCTTGTATGCTTTTTATTTTACTTTATTTATTTATTATTTATTTATAATTTCTAGGAATGCGTGCGGTTGGTCTCAATCCAATTGCGGCCTTTTGTTTGGCTATGTTAATTAATTCATCCATCAGTTACTCAACTCTTCCGGTAAGTTGACGCATTAATGGTATTTTTCTTCATTATTGTTATTATTATTATGTTATATGAAAATATAGAAAATAAAAACATTAGGACCATGTATATGGACAAATAAAAAGAAGTATATATATAAATGTGCAAAGCTTCTTTAAATCTTTTTAGTTTTGTGTAAAAAAAATAGTTTAGTGCACCCAAATGGGCGAAAGTACTGGTAATTTAATGATAAATTAATACAAGTTTCATTAATTTCAGGGATGGTTACCCAATCCTTTGTTTCCTGTATACATTGACAACATTCATAGAGCCAAACACGGCAGCGATTCTGGAGTATATGACACAGAAGGGAGGTAATTAAGTGACAAATTAAGTACTCATGTACAGATGTATAAAGGACTAAAGCACTATTTATTTGAAAAATATTTTAGAGTTTTTCTTGGGCAAAATAACCCTTTCTTTTTGTAAAATTAAAATTAGTCCTGTTGTATCTTGTTTTGGAGAAAAAATATTCTACCATAGTACTTATAGAATGACAAAAATATCTTGTTGTAACGTATAAATTATAAATTGAAATGTAAACTGGTTTTATCATGTACAGATGTCCTAATTATTATATATTACATGATCAAATTATCATATACTACATGACATGGCATTGTCGAATATATATATATATATACACACACTACATGACATAGGGCTTTGAGTCTTTTCACCAATTAGTGGTGTCTACTTTTCCTTAAAAAAAAAAAAAAAAGAAGAACAGAGGGGCTTTTTTTTCAGTTTCAAGGGAAATAAAGAGTTCATTTCTATGAAAAGAAATCCAATATTGTAGGCATAGTTTGTCTAAAAAATGAATAATGCTATGGAACACTGTATGATGTCCAATACCATATGATGTAACAGTTCATTAATGAGTGATTATAATTATATTTCAAGTTTGGGCGTGAGACTCAATCTAGTTATTAATTATAATCATCAATTAGTAGATTATTGTCACGTTATGTGATATGCCATATAACATTGCTCTAAAAAATAAATAACAGCTTTAATCAATTTTTTTTTTTTTTTTGTTAATGAATTTGAAAATCTAGCTAGACTTTAATGAACTTAATCCCACAATTAATCATCTTTTGTATGATGGAATTTCAGGTTTGTTCCTATGAATCTTGAGAACATTTTCAGCAAGTATGCTCGTACTGTGCCAGAGAAATTGTCACTAAGAGAGATTTGGGAAATGACTCAAGCCAATCGATTTCCATTTGACTTCTTTGGCTGGTATAAAATTCTGGGTCCTGATTTTTGTAACTTAAGCTTTTTTATTTCGTTTTCAGAAACTTGAATAATATATCCTTCTGATGATTTTTTATTTTTTATTTTTTATTTTTTGCGGTTAGAGCATATTTAATACGTTAAGTCTCACCTCAATAGAGAACTATATATGAAACATTAGTCAGTCACGTTTGATCTTAGTAGCCCTTCATTTCGTTAGTATGATAAATTATTGAGTGTTGACTTTTTGCAGGTTAGCGAGTAAGGTTGAATGGCTGAGCTTATATGCACTTGCTAAGGATGAAGAGGGTTTCTTGTCTAAAGAAGCTGTGAGGCGCGTATTTGATGGAAGCTTGTTTGAGTATTTAGCTAAGAAGAATTCAGGCGGTAAGGCTAAGATGGGATGAGATATTAAACATTTCTTGATCATTTGGAGAAGGTGAAAAAAAAAAGAGAAAGAAATATCATGTTTGGTTATTATGAAAATATAGCTTTAATTATATATATGTATGTTGTGGATTTTGTTGTTTGGTTGGAAAGATTTTATTTCCTTGTTTCTGCTGATTATTGTGAAGAAATTTCAGTCTTTTTCTAATAATTAAATGATATTTGAAAAGGTATGTGTGTTTTTTTTTTCCTTTTTTTTTAAACGTCGAAAACTTTGATAGCACATATTATTTGTAATAATTTTAGAAAAACTAAATAATTAATTAGTTTAATTGCCTTAAATTGTGTTGTATTATGATAATTATTGGATTTTCTTTTAATCCTTTCAAAAGAATAATAGGGATTAAATCATTGTTTACAATATTGAAGTATAGCAAAACTATGGATTTCCACTTACGATTTGTCATTTGTGGATTATTCCCACTTCTAGTTCATGAAAGTAGCCAAATGCCGCTATTTTCGACATATGAGTCAAAGTTAACGAGTAAATTTCTTCTTAGAATGATTGATGTGGATCAGAACAAATGGCAGACAATATATATATATTTTTTTGGAAAAAAAGTGGTATAATTATAGAAAAAAAAAGTTATTATTATTATTAATTTTTTGGAGAAAATAATTATAAATTTGATCTCTATATATTTATGGGATCTTCAGAAATAGAAGTTTCTTCTCCATTTTCTCATCCGACATAGGTCTCCTTATTTCCTTATCACCAAGCATAGTCAACGAGATATAAACCAGTACGTAAGTATCTAATTGGTGATTCACTTGTTTTTAAACCCCTGTTTCAATGAGAAACAAAAGGGGCCGATTGAAGTTTTAAGATCTTAACGGGTTGTTTGGCAGGCATTAACCCCTCCAAGGGTTAGTATATCATTCTTTTTAATTCTTTCCATCGTGAAAATATGTGTTAGCTGAAAGATTAAAAGTTTAAGCTATTGGGACTTATGAAATTAGTTATATATATATACACACACCAATCCGATAGGTATTTTTTTTTTTAACCTATGTATAGGTATCAATTAATGATGCACGTCTTTTCATGCACCTCAATATAACTGTTCGATTACTATTAGATGGTAATCCAACTGCTAAAAAAAATAAATACCTATATATAGGTTAAAAAAAAAAATACTGGATTGGCAACCTATATTATATATACATAAAGGTTGCCAATCTGATAGGTATTTTTTTTTTCACCTATGTATAGATAATTTTTTTTAGCCGTTAGATCATCATCTAATAGTGATCAACGGCTATAATAATGTGCACGAAAAGATGTGTATCATTAATACTATTTTTCTTTCTTACTTTTTACTATAAAAAAATATGCAAGATAAATTTTAATTAGTCAAAATGATATAAGTAAAAAAGAAGATACCTAGTGAATTAGTGCCCATATATAAAATATATCATGTAATGGTAAAAGACAATCCTTCTATGACTCTCTCTTCTATTTTTCCGATTCGATTTTTAGTATCCGCATAGTCTCTTCTAAAATAGCGAGGTTTGTGCGGTAAGCACATGACCTATGCAGTTTGACGAAAGCGTGGAATGGTCCCTCTCTGTTTTAAATGTGGTCTCATTAGATTTCTAAAAAAACTGTGGATAGAGATTGTGTCGTGAAGATACTATCGATCCCATTTATATCCGGCGAAGGGAAAAAAAAAGGAAAAATTATCCATATAACTTTGCGAATCAAAACGGTGAAATTTATTAATTTCATACACTTATTAATTTATTAATTATTATCATACACTTATTCGTTGATGATCATACATATCAATGTAAATCAGATTTTGCCTAGAGGATACGTACCAATATAAATCAGATTTTGCCAAGAGGATTGGTCGCTGGTGATACAACCCATCCAACGTCAGAACAGAACGGAGCCACAAACACAACTATGACTACTGAGTGTTCTTCAGCAACACGCAACGTTTTTTGACCAAGACAAGAATGGAATTGTCCATCTTGGGAATCTTACACTGGTATAATAATAAATTGTATAAGCACATATATGTAAATGAACTGGCGTCTCACAAAAAATCCTAGACTCTCTCTTTACTTGCATTTCCTCCTAACAAAAAGCCAACGTTGTCCCGTTTAGAGGCCGGAGAGGGAGTTTTTCTCTCTCCTTCTCTAGCCTCCTCTCTTCAGCCTCTTCTTCTTTCTCCTCTCTGCATATTTTTTCTTTTTCTTTTTTAGTTTTAATAAGTTCAGATTTAGATCTGATTTGTAGTACCACCTTTTGTGTAGATTTTATTCAAGTTTAGATCTTAAATCTGAAATTTGTTCTTAGATTTAGATAATTTCAGATTTAAGATCTGTTTAGTGGTCGGTTTTTATTTTTGTTTTATTTTCCACGGGCATTGATCTCAATTGGTGCCGGCCTCGTATTGTCTAGCCGGCAAAGAATGCAACCAGGAGCAAGTGTTGAAGATAATAGATTGCTGGTGGTCCTTATTATCTCTTTCTATTAAAAAATTAGGATAACTCGTACATTTGTTCTTAGTTGTATTTATAATCAATTTTTCGTCTGTCTTCTTTGAGGAGTTTGAAATTATAATCCTTATATCTATATTGTAATTTGAAGTTTTTTGCTTCAATTAATGATATTTCCTCAAGGAGTTTGTTTATATATAAAAAAAATGTAAATGAACAAAAATATATATAAAAAAAATGTAAATGAACCAAAATTTGTATGGATTATAATTCTTTATTGTAATTAATTAGCAATTTTCATTCACAAATAAATTAACATATATTTTCGTCTCCTTTAATTATGGTTTTTCAGGAATGCGTGCAGTTGGTCTGGGTCCAATTGGGGCCTTCTGTTTGGCTATGCTTATCAATGCAGCAGTCAGTTACTCAACTCTTGCTGTAAGTTTAAAGTTATTAGTTTTATTTTCCTTAATTGTTACCATCAAATATATAGAAGATATAGGGAAAAAAATCCACAATTTTTTTAAAAAAAATACAAATTTTTTTTTAAAAAAAAAGTAGAACTTAACTAATGACTACCACTTACTACAAATTTAAAGGAAAATATCACACACACACATACACTACCAAGACTTGAACCCTGACTCCTCCAAATTCATACACACATCCCTAAAGATTTGGACCAACTGAGCTAGCTCCAGTAGGCAGGAAAAAAAACTCCACAAAAAACAATACAAAAAAAGGTATTTAGGTCATATATGGACAAATGATAATTAAATAGAAGAATAGAACCATATAAATGTGCAAAGCGTCTCTTAACTTGTTTAGTTTTTTGGAAAAACATAATTCAGTGCCAAGTAGCAAAACTAGTAAATCATGACTAATACAAGTTTTGATTAATTTCAGGGATTATGTACACATTGATAACACTCATAGAGCCAAAGACAATGGCGATCCTGGAGGATATGACACGGAAGGGAGGTAATTAAGTTACAAATTAAGTACTCATGTAGTCATATACATACACAATATATCTGTATATATAAAGTACTAAATTATTATTATTAGTAGTCTGTCAAATAAATATATCAGGCCTTTAATTAACTTAGTCCTACAATTTGATAATCTTATTTGTAATTGAATTTCAGGTTTGTTCCTATGAATCTTTGAGAAAATTTTCATCAAGTATGCTCGTACTGTGCCTGAAAAATTGTCACTAAGAGAGATTTGGGAAATGACTAACCCCAAATAATTTCCATTTGACCTCTTTGGCTGGTACAAAAATTATGGGTCCGAATTCCCTTTTGAATTTAAAATTACTATCAGACACGTCTCTGACAGATCTCTATCCTTTACTAAAGTGAACTTCATTAGAAGGTAGAGACATGAGTCCACCCTCTTATTTATTTTGTATTTTGTTTTCAAAAAACTTAAATTAATTTATGGGTCTCATTTTTTGTTGTTGTTAATGTTGGTATAAAATTGAGTGTTGAGTTTTGCAGGTTCGCGAGTAAGGTGGAATGGATAGGGTTATATGTTGTTGCTCAGGATGAAGAGGGCTTTTTTGTCTAAAGACCTCGTGAGGCACCTTTTCGATGTGAGTTTGTTCGACTGTCTGGCTAGGAAGAATTCTGGTAGGAGCTAAGATAATGGGATGAGATTTTAAACAATTCTTGTTTATTTGGAAGCGCTATAGCTACATATTTTTATGTAAAGGAGGAAAAAAAAAAAAAGAGGAAATTTCATGTTTGGTCTTGGTGAAAACAAAGCTATAGCTTTACCAGTTGTAGATTTTGTTGTTTGGTTGAAAGGAAAGCTCCTAATTCTTAAGTTTTGGACCTGTTTCTGCTTATTATTGTGAGAAATTCCGGTCTTATCATATTAAAGAAAAAGTTGGCATTTCCCTAATATTATTTTCTATTTTTATTTTTATTTTAAGATTGAAAATTAATACTTTGACTATAATTTGAATAATATTATAAATATTTTCAAGAATACGAGGGACTCCAGTGAGTGTCAAGGTCTGGTGACCAGTGGCGACTATGACGGTTACCAACAAGATGAGGAATGGTCACTTGGGTGATATATCTAACGATTAATAACCAAGTGAACAATGCTCACGTAGTACTAAGTGATTCCACCAATAGTCATAGTTATGAGTTTTGTTGGTGACTACAGAACTTCAGTATAAGAAAGAAATAAAATTACAATTCCAGAATTTGTCTAAAATTTTGTTCTCTAATTTTTGTTAATATCTATAAAATTATAAAACATTTTGTTTACAAAGTTTTATTTTGTTCTTTTCCCCTTTTTTTTTGGAATATAATTACCAATTAGTTAAAACGTTACCCTGTGATATGATAAGTAAATTGTCATTTAATTATTTCTGACTTGTGAGTAGTTACTAAATCTACATAGCATAAGAAGCTCAATCTTTCATAATTTAATTCATTTTATAAATATGAAAGCTTTTCCACTTAAAGAAATATGAAAGTTTTAATATCAAATCTTTTTTTTGCTATCCATTCAATTCTCTGTCTACTCTTATTCACATCAAACATTCTAAGCTTCTCAGCTTCTTCCATGTTTTAATTGTACCTCTATCTTTTCTCTTTCTCTTTACTTTAGCTAGAGAGGATAGTGACAGACAAAAAGAATATACAGTAAAACTTCTATAAGTGAATGTTCGATAAATTAATAACTTTAGTTAAATAATAAAATTTTTTAGCCCCAATTCAGACTAATGTACTAAATTAATATTCTCATTAAATACATAAGATAATAATTTTTTTGTAGTTCCTTTATGGCCCATCGAATATATAAATTAACAATTAATGAAACATATAAAAGAAATAATATAAATATTTATAATATTAATGAGTTTTTTTCTAGATAACTTCTATTTTCTCAATTATGTTTTTTCCCCCAATATATCTAAAGTTGTTTACTTATTATTTGTACTTAAATTGAACTCAGTCTTATACTCTAATTTTTACAATGGGTACATTACATTTGGTATATGATTTAGAACCTGTTTATAATGATTTGTATTCTTGAAGTAAAAATAATGACTATTAATTATTTATTATGTTCAATATACATGAGACATCTTGAAATGTTATATTTTATGAGGTATTAAATTTTAAAGCCACATTTATGATCATATATACGTACACTTCTTAACTTTTTGATGTACACTGAAAATTAACTTTTAGAATTTTATTTATGTACAAACAATATATAATAAATTTTGTATATATTAACTTTTAGGTTTCTTTGTATGCACGAATTAACTTTGATTGTATCTAATTTTCACTATTAGAGGTCATACACATATCTTAGGGGGGAAAAAAGTGCAAATATTAAGCTTATATTACTCTTTTAAATTAATAAATATTTATTTATCGATAAATTAATAAATTATTGATTTATCGATAAATAAATAATCTCTATAAAGTAATAATTTCTCTTAGTCCCAGCAGTATTAATTTAAGTATTAATGTATAGATATAGATAGCTATAATATTGTGTAACATAATTATATCTATAGATAGATATAATATTGTGTAACATAATAATTGTTTGGGCCGATTTGCATGCCAAACAATAATGCCATGCAAATTCTTCAAATGAACCTTGCTAATTCATTCTATAAATACTTGTGGTACCTACAAGAAACTCTCTGATGCTTAAATTAATGAGAAACAGAGATATGCGACTCTCAAATAGAAGAACACAAGATATGCGACTCTCAAATAAGAATTCTTACTAAAAAGTTTAAAATAAGGAGTTTCCTTACCAGTGGACGAGAGAGGTAATCGATTGATAAGATAAGTGGCAGTTAAAAAAGTATTTACCCAAAACTTTAGAGAAAGATTTGCATGGAAAAGCAATGTAAGTCTTGTCTCAACAATGTGCTGATGCTTTCGTTCAGTGAGGCCATTTTGCTCAGGCGTGTGGACATGAATGTTGTTGAGCAATTCCACATTGAGTTAAGTGATCAATAAAAATGGTAGAAGTAAATTCCCTTCTTCCGTCACTCTGAAAAATCTTGATTTTCTTGTCAAAATGATTTTCTACAAATTTTTGAAATTTAAGAAAGCATGTGAAAAAATCAGATTTATTTTTTAAAGGGTATAATCAAGTATATCTAGTAAAATCATCAACAAAAATAATATAATATTGATATCTTTGAGAAGACATAATTAGAGCAGGCCCCATAAATCACTATGAATTTTATGGGACACTAGGACACGTTAATTTATTGTCTTTTTTTTCCTTATAATTTCTTTTAATCGATATTGCATTTGATGAAACTAATGAACTGTCAAATGATTTAACTAAGTTCTGTTTTAAGAGTAGATGATAAACTGTAATCTCGTCTTTCAATTGAATTTTAAGCCCCGTTACAGAATTTAAAACAAATAAACAACCCACTTTTAATACGGTTGACTTGCGATCGAATTATATTATTGTACTGTTAAAAGTATTAGTACCGAATTAAAGCCAGCAATCATAAATGACATCTCTAGAACTCTTCCATCTAAAGATAGAGATCAAGTAATTCACGTCATTGTTCCAAATGAAAGGTAGCGTTAATTGGGAGAAAGTGGAAGGTTTCGTGCATGGTGTAGCCATAGAGTTTAATTGGCCTAAGCAAACTGATCTAGAAAAACGTATTAGTTATACCTTACCCAAAAAAAAAAAAAAGAAAAAAAGAAAAATTGTCATTACCACTACCTGAAAAATAAATAAAATAAAATTGACGTAGACAGAGGAAAACCGACCAAAGGCCAACTTAGGAAATCTCTCATGAACTTTCCGGTGTGGATTTTGTATTATATATAGAATATATGGATAGACATATACACATGATTCTGAAGAGAGACAATTATATACACTTGGAGAAGGAAAAGAGAGAGAAAAAGAAGAAATAGTTGAGAGGGGCGTCATGGCTGCCGTGATGGAAAATGAAGCATTGGCAACAGAAGCTGGTTTTGCGCCTGTAACTTCTGAGAGAAAGGTCCGGAATGACTTGGAAACTTCACTGCCAAAGCCATGTAAGTTTTATTCACTTTGATCTCTATATATTGCCATGCTTTAGGGACCATGAGAGCTTGTCTTTTACAAGAACGGGTATGGATTAGGTGTTTGTCAAAAGTTCTGTGAGAAGTTCAGATTTAGTGGATTCTCTTGTTCCTGTGGAAAGAGCATTCAGAATATGTAGGAATTTCTTGGGCAAGAATCAAAATCAATGAACTTGCATTCTATGAATATATAAGTTGTGTTCATGTTCCTTTTTTTGTATGGTAATACTAAAATCTTGTATCAGTAATATGACCAATGTTGCTTCAATTCTAAAGATTGCCAAGCTTGATATCCTCTGTTTTTATTTGTGAAAGTATAGTAAGAAGATGGCTATATATGAAACAAAACATAAGCTTGCATCCGAATAGGAGTAAAAAAAGAAAACCAGGAAGCAAGTGTCTCTAAGAGTTAGAACAACAATACTTGTGACATGGGTTTTCATTAAAATGGTCACTGGAACAATAAGGTATTCTTTTAAAGTAATTGGAGTTTCAAGTCCGTGCTCTAAATTCTTTGGTATATGCCTTTGCTCATATCAGATTTGGCAAGAGCACTGGTTGATCCTGATACAGACCATCCAAATGGAACACCGGGGCATAACCATAACAACCTGAGTGTTCTTCAGCAGCATGTGGCATTTTTTGACCAAGACCATGATGGGATTGTTTATCCTTGGGAAACTTATACTGGTAACATAGATTATTAGCATTTACCAACTTGGTTCAATCTTTCTTAATCTAGACATTCTCTAATTAAGCAATGTTAAGCAGCTTATAAGATACAATCCACTCAATCTTTTCTTGCACACTTACAATATCTCGCTATTTCACCACTCTCTCTCCTTGAATCAGGAATGCGTGCCATTGGTCTCAATGTAATTGTCTCCTTTCTTTTGGCCATCTTTATCAATGTGGCACTCAGTTATTCGACTCTGCCTGTAAGTTAATGTGATCCATTAACTTACGAGAATCATCCCACTGTTAAATATGCTTCTTTGTTGATTAGCTAGATCTTTAAAGATTGTAACATATAAATATATATATATATATATAGGGCACCAATTCAATAAGTAATTTTTTTTTTACCTACACATAAGTATCATTTTGACCAATGAAAATTTATTCTACATATTTTTTTATTGTAAAATGTAGGAAAAAGAAATTGCATTAATGATGTACGTCTTTTCATGCACCTCATTATAGCCGTTGAATCACCATTAGATGATTGATCTAACGGCTAAAAAAAAATACCTACACATAAGTAAAAAAAAAAAATACCTACTAGATTGGCAACCTATATATATATATATATATATCTATTTATACACCGTGTGTGAAGCATATATTCTGAAAAAATAGAGAACTTTTTGGTGCTTACCTTGCAAGTTTTTTAATTTCAGGGTTGGTTGCCTTCCCCTCTGTTTCCAATATGTATACGCAATGTTCATAAAGCCAAGCATGGTAGCGATTCTGGAACATATGACACTGAGGGAAGGTAATGTGATTAAAGTCATCAATTAGAACTTTAAACTAATCTTTAGTTTGCCTCTTATGTGGCCTTTTCTTTGGCTTTCTTTAATTTTTTTTTTCTATTTTTATTTATTTTAATTTATTATTTTTTTATTTTTTATTATCTATATTTATTTGAGAAAAAAAAAAGATCAATTGTGGGTACTCAAAAGAATTTATAGTTGGTAGGTCTATTTTCCTCAATTATTTTCTTAAATATGAAGAATAAGAAAAAGCATATTTCTCATGAAATGATTCTTTATCATGATGCGGACTATACATCTTCTCAACTTTGTGATGATTCTT
Source organism: Trema orientale (assembly GCA_002914845.1). NCBI lineage: Eukaryota > Viridiplantae > Streptophyta > Magnoliopsida > Rosales > Cannabaceae > Trema > Trema orientale. Next base: position 548,655 of record JXTC01000048.1, read on the forward strand.
GTATTTTGGCCTTCCTTCCTTCTAGATTTAATTAGTTGAGCTTCCATAGAAATGAAAGTTTTATCGTCTCTGTATTCTAAACTTTATTGGCATCAGTATTGTGTTGTCTTGTCTCCCAGATTTGGTTGTCGTTTTTGTTTTGATTACCATGCGTTTCCGCTTTCTGTCGTTTCCAAATGTCATTGTCGTTATCTGGATTCATTTCGACTGCCTTTCTATTTAAGGTTATTTTTGGTAGGGAGGAAAAAAAATGAGAGAGAAGGAAAAAATAAGAGGAAAAGAAAATATATAGGACGGAAAAGAAAGTGTTTTCCCTTAATCGTTGTTTGGTATGTAGAGAAGAAAAAAATTGATTTATTTTAAATGACTATTTTACTCTTAATATAATGAATTTTAAAGTTTAAAACTTAAACTTATTTCCTTCACATTTTTTTTTCCAATTTGGAGGAAAAAATTTTTGTGGGGTCCACATACTATTATTTCCATCCTCTTTTCTCTCCATTTTTTCTTTACCCTCCCCTTTTTTTTCCCCTACCAAACAACTTATTTTTCTACTTTCCCTCTACTTTTCTTTCCTCTCTCTTTTCCCTCATACCAAATATAGCCTAAGACTTGATGTTGTCTATGTTTACATTGTCGTTTCGTAGTATTTGTCGACTTCGATAACGATTATTATTTTGGACAATTGATGGCGTTAATATTACTAGTTGATTACTATCATTTTTTATTTTGTTGCCCTTTCCCACTTTTAAGTTTTATAAGGGTTAATTTTTTATTTTTCAAATTGCACTTTACTGTTTGACTCTATGCTTAGAATGACACAATTTTCAAAGGTCACATTCTGCTATCCCAATAAAGGGGGCGAGTGGGGGTAAAAGCGTCCACACTCAATTTTCTTAAATTTAGGTTTTATCTTTAAAATTGAATTTATTTTTTCAAAAAAATTCACACATGACTCCACTCAATTTTTTTTTTTTTTAAATTCCATGTGCGTTTATTTGTGTTTTCCAATTTTATTATTTCTATTTAAATTTAGGATACACTTCCTTATTTTTCTCAAAATCTTAAACTCATTGAAGAAAAAAAAAAAAAAAACCAACTAAGTTCTAAAGGCTAAATAACCCTGACTGAATACAAATTTCTTACTCATCAAACTCCCATGTCACTTAATGCCTCTTCTTTTTTTCTTTTTTTTTTTCTTTTTACTCACGCTAAATACTATAATGGATTCCTTAAGAATTAATTCTCATTATGGTCCCAAACTTAGCCTAATTGGTAACTACATATGCCTCTGATGTTGAGGTCTATAGTTTAATTTCCCCACTCCCAATCTAAAAGGGAAAAAAAAAAAATCTGACTTAATCATCGAAGTGAGGTTATGCTTGGTTGTGTTTTTCTTTTAGTTATGTATATGTACGTATATTTAGTTCCATAGCTCATATGATTCCATGAAACGATATTTCTTTATACTTTTAAGAAATAAATATGACATTTAAAATTAAACAACTAAAAAGAAGGTCATGGCAAAGATAATTGATAATGAAGATTGTAATAAAGTATTTTTAAAATATGAAAAATTATAAGGGACAATTCTAATTTATTGATCGATATTCACTATTATATTATTACTCAATAGTTAAAATTCTTACTTCTTATATATGATTGGTTTCTTAAAAAAAAATTTGTTCATCATGTCCACTAAATTAAAATTCTGGATCCATCATTGATCCCAAACTATATATATATTTTCATTCTTTTAAGACTCTGCATTATAAGATGATTTTTGGGGGATTATCAATTTTGACCCTCTTTTAATACATGTGATGAAAAAAGGGACAACTTATAAACCATTTACAAAAATAGGACTTTTATTACCATGTCATTTAATGAATATTTCAGAGTTCCAAAATTACCCATGACTCGACCCTAGTCGAAAATTTTCGACCAAGTCGAAAAAATCAAAAGTGACGGAGGCGGCGCCGGGAAGACGGCCGGCTACGTCCGACTGGGGTCAAAATTTTCGACCATGGTCAAACGCCGGTCGAAATTTTCGACCGGTGGCTTCGACCCCAGTTGAACATTTTCGACTACGGTTGAACAGTGGTTCGACCCCAGTCGAACATTTTTGACTGGAGTCGAAATTTTCTAGCCACCGGTCGAAAAACGATCGGAACAACCGAGAGAGGTAGTCGAACGCCGGTCGAAAATGGCTTCGACCCCAGTCGAATTGTTCGACTACGGTCGAACGGTGGTTCGACCCCAGTCGAACATTTTCGACTCGAGTCGAAATTTTCTGGCCACCGGTTGAAAAATGATCGAACAACCGGGAGAGGTGGTCGGACAAGTTCGACTACGGTCGAAAATTTTCGACCCTAGTCGAGTGGAGGCGCCGCCGCCGGGGTCGGGATCGGGACCGGTGGTGGTGGCTAAAGTAGTTTGAAGTTTGTTGAAGAAATAGGATATCCAAGTAATTTTATATATGTGACATGACAATTGGGGTTAGTTTTGAAAGTATTAATCAGTGAGTCCTATTTTTCATCACAATGATTTATTAGACCCCCTAGGTGTAAATTCCCCATAATTTTTCAAACTTAAGGGTACATTTCCGCTTAATGTTTTGCAATTAATTTTTTATTCACGAGTGTCAAGTTTTAATATGCTTTTATATATGCGTATATATATTTATTTATTTGAATTGATTTGTAATAATTTATTATTTAAGCCGTTATGTTTGAATTTTATCTATAGGTCTAGAGAAAACATTTTTTTATTAAATATATACTTTTATTTTTACGGAAATCTATTTTAGGTAACAAATAAAATTTATTTATTTTTAAATAAGATTTAACCACATGTACAGTGCATTGCGAATTTGCGATGTGGTTAACCATGCAGTTAAAAAAAGTTGTTTAACCGCATATGCAGTTTGGTGTTTTTTTTTTTTTTTTTTCATTGATTCTTCCAAACAGCACCCCCTGCGTCCATAGTTCAAATGGAAATGTTAAATGCACTTTTTTTTTTCAGTCTTTTACACTCTCTAATATTATTACTTGATACGTGGAATTCATGATGCTTTAATGTTAAATGCACTTTTTTTTTTCAGTCTTTTACACTCTCTAATATTATTACTTGATACGTGGAATTCATGATGCTTTGTTATATTATTCAAATATGTGGTTAGTAGAATCTTGATATCATTGAGAAAGTGTAAAAAAAAATGTATTTAACATTTTTTCTCGTTCAAATATGAGACAATTACTTTTCAAGAAAACTAGAGTAACACTTTTTGTTATTTTTCTATAGATTACATTGTTCTCGTTGTTTTCCTTATTATTCTGATGTAGTGTTTTCTATGTCCCTTTTATAGGTTTACAGTATTGAAATCTAATTATGTTTTAATGTCGTTTTCCAGTTTTGGTGACGTTTATGTAGTTATTGTCGTGTTCCGTGTCCGTTTAGTTCATGATTCGTTGTTGCACTGGGATGGTTTTCTGTCGTTTACGAATTTCAGGCGTACATTTTAGCTGTCGGCTGTCGCAGTTGATTATATGTCGTTCTCTTGATTGCTGTCGTTTTCTTTCCTGACGTGAGTGCTAATTTTGTTAGTCCTTGGTATTGTTGTTGGCTGTTCCCTTCCCACAGATTGTCGTTTTTCTGTTTTCTTGTCGTTCTTAGTTGTTTTGCAACTTGTTTTAATTTGCTTCAACCGACCTCCACGAAATTAAACGTTCAGCCTATTTAGATCCGCCTAATAAATCTATTCCGTTTGCATTAAAGAGTCAAAGAATATTGCTTCTTATTAACTCAAATAAACTAATAATAATAAACTACGGAAATGACTAAGAAGATAAATTATCCATCTTTCTCGCATTAAATTATAAATTAAGTCGCTTTTAAGTTCTTAATATGTTAATAGAAAGATTAATTAACTAATTAATTAATTATGATCCAGGTTTTCGCCAGTGAATCTTGAGAACATGTTTAGCAAGTATGCTCATACAGTGCCTGACAAGTTCACACTCAGAGAGCTTTGGAACATGACCGAAGCAAATCGAGTTCCATTTGATTTTTTTGGATGGTATAGTTTTCTGGGTCTATTTATATATTTTTTTTCACTTAAAAATGTACTTTTATATTTTTTTTGAAATAATTTTCAGAAATATAAAATTAAAGTCTACTTTAACTGTTTCAGGTCTGCAGCAAAGCTAGAATGGGGAATTTTGTATGTGGTTTCTAGAGATGAAGATGGGTTTCTGTCCAAAGAAGCTGTGAGGAGAGTCTATGATGGAAGTTTGTTCGAGTATTTGGCTAATAAGCATTCTGGTGGAGCTGTTAAGATAGAATAATTAGGAAAAGATATGCCCATATATTGCTACTATTTGGAAAAGCATATATAATTACCTATACTTTCACTCGAACAAAAATTATGAAATTTGGCATTTAAAAGTATTATTATTACTTTAGTTTTGGTGACATTCGCTAATAATGCTAGGGATTCCGGTGTGTCTAAAAGTCTTATTTCTTTTTTTTCTTTTTTTTTTAATTTTACGCTAATGACTAAAAGTTTCCGTTATATTTGAAATGTTACATTATTATACCAAGTTAAATACGGTATTAGGCCATCTCCAACCCATAACGCCAAAATAGTGTAACTTTTACACCAAGTTAGTGTAATTTTCATACCATTTCATAGATTGAACTCCAACCCATTACACTAAAAGTTACACTAAAAAGAATATTCTCTTTCTATTCTCTATCTTTTTAGTCCTTCAACAATTAATTTATTTTACAAACTACTACATCTATATATTACTTGACACAATATTGCAAATTATTGGAAAAAATATTCTAATAAATTAACAATAGTAAAAATTAATAAATTACTTTTAATTAACTAAATATTGCATTTAATAAAACATTAGGAAAAAAAAACACAACGTTTAATACCACAAATAAAAAAAAAAGGATTACATAAACAAAAAAAAATCCTAGTTCCACATTGGTCGACATTTAAATTTTGAGAAGAAAATAAAATATTACTCAAATATTTAAATTCCATAACTGATCCAAATTTGCGTGAGCATTTTCGAAGTGAATAATCAAGAATTCTAGAAAAAAGAGCTCAACAATCAAGCCAATGATCTCAAATTAGCTCTGGTTCCTTTGGCCAGTTTTTTAACAATTTAGAAGGATCCGGCACCAATTTTCCAGAGTACTAAGTTATTGTCTTTGTTTATGTTGATATTGTTTTAGTTTCTTACTGTAGTTCTTGTTTTTATTGTTTTAGTTTATGCCTTATGTTTTGGGGTGTGACAATTTTTTGTAATTAGTCACTAATTAAAAATATTAATTCACAAACAATGTGATAATTATATAACATGGAGTCGATTGTGAAAATGTGACGTGTCAAAACTACATTAGACAAGAGAGGACTACAACATTCCAAAAATAAGTGTCAAGTTACCACTGAAAAATTGCCAAATTAGAAACAAGAGTACAAATTACTATACATTAACCAATCTAATGGTGCCACCTAGCAACTTGAACATGTGTCAAGTATCAAAGAAAGCTCTCCTTCATATGACACCTCAATTGTTACTTTGACAAGTGTCAAAGAATTCATCAATTTTGTGCTGACTAAGCTTGGCAATTAGCTTTGGCCGATTTCTCTAGATTGGTTGGGATTACATGTAAATTGCCTATAAATAGGCTAGTGTACAATGAATTCAAAGAGCATATTGGACCAATCCATCCTACATAAACTCATATTTCTTTCTCTGTTTTCGTGATTGATATATTCTATTTATTCCTTTATTTTATCTTTCAATATTCTGAAGCTCTAGAATTCATTTCATGACTATCTCATCATTTCTTCTCTTTTGTTGCTCTATTACCCAAGCTTAAGTTATCATTCACTAATTTTTTTTTCCTTCAAAAAAGTCTTCTCCCTTAAAATACAACACACCCGTACAAACATATATATTTACATCTATATATATATATATATATATATCTATTATTATTATTATTATTATTATCACTTCTATTTCTTATAGGGAGGTTTTGGGAATACTGAGCTACTAACCCCGTTATTTTCTATTGTTCTAAATATTTACAGGGTGCTGACTATATATATATATTACGCTAATATTTAAATTCTGTACTTTAAATATTCATAGACCCGTGATTCTGAGTTATTTAGCAAGCTGAGTTGTAGCGTATACGACCCTTATTTGCAACCGTTCACGTTAAATTCAGTATTTTTATTTTCTTTTATCTTTGACAAAATGGCTGGAATCACCTATGTCAAAGATCTAATTTTCTAATTATTTATTTTCAGTATTATTTATTTATATTTCTGACTGAATGGCTAGAATCATCTATGTCAAAAAAACTAACGATCTTTTTATTTGTTTCTGACCAAATTGCCGGTATCACCTGCGTCAGAATTACTGGCTATCTAATACGTGGTGATGGTATTAAAACCACCCGCACCTGTTTACTTGCAGGTTGAGCTGTCAAAGACGCCAATAATTTTCTGACACGTGGAATTGTATTTCTACAATTTTTCACATCATTTTCTCTATTTTTTACCACTATCCTACTTATCCTTAATTAAGTATTTTTATGCTTAATTAATTTCTTTTTAATCAAATCACGGAAAAAGCACCCCGGAACATTAAAGGCGACTCCGCTGGGGAGTAGCCAAGTGAAACCAGATTTCTTTAGTATTTCCAAAATCTCTCGTAACTCTATCTGTTCATTTATCTTTAAAAAAGAAAAAAAAAATTCCATCTCTAGACTCTGCCAAATTCTCTTAAAAAAAAGTTGCTGTCAAAATGGCTAAGGAACAGAATTTACCAAGCAATTATGAAGCATCAAGTCAACAAGAAGAGACACTTGCTCAGATGAAAAGTACGTTAAAAAATTTGATGAAGTCTCAAAAGTTGATGATGCAGAAATTGGCTGAGATAGAAAAGAAAGACAAACAGGAGACTGCTACTCCCATCCTGTCTTGTCTAAACAATAATTCACTCGTATCTAATAATCAAAATCTGGCCATACCAGCAACACAGGAAAACCCCACCAATCTTACAACTCTAGTTAGAACGAGTAATGGAAATTCCCACAGTTTCATTACCAAGGAGTAACTACAAGATGTGCTTAAAATAGAGGCAGAAAAGGCTAATAAAATTATGGCAACAGTGGATTTTCAGCCTCCTTATCCTGCACATATTTTGTCCAAGCCATATCCGAAGGATTATACTAATCCCTGTTTTAAGAAATTTGATGGAAAAAAAGGAAATGCAAAGGAGTACGTCATTGGTTTCCTAGATGATCTCGGAATCTACGCCAGCGACCATGAATTAAGGCTAAGAGAATTTTCAAAATCTCTCACAGACCGAGCATATTCATGGTTTGCCAATTTACCAGCATGCAGTATCTCTACATGGGATGAATTGGTCGCAATATTCTACACCAAATTCTTCATAGCAGAGCACAAGTTAGATTTGTCTGATCTTTCCAGTATAACATAAAAAAAAAATGAATCACTCACAACTTACGTGAATAGATTCAAGGAAAAGGCTTTGGACTGTAAAGAAATCGTCTCAGAGAACAAATTGATTCGGATATGTGTCAAAGGCATACAAGCTGAATACAAAATCTACATTCAGAATCATGTCATCCCGAATTTTGCCGAACTAATGTTCAGAGTAAGCAACACCGAAGAAACAATAATAGAATTATACAAATTTTCTAGAAGATCTGGTGCTGAAAGTTGGGGCAAGCCATCTTTTTTCAAGCGAAAAAGAGAGGTCACTTTGGTTGAAAAAGCGCGTCAAGACAAAAAGAATCGACCAACCTCTTCTGAGATACCTCTAACACAAAATCAAATCATTTCACTCGTACGAGCATGGATAGAAGACGGGGTATTATGGCCTCTACTGGTCCAAACTCCGTCTACACTAAAAAAAACAAGTAATCCCAAGTTCTATTTGTTTCACAAGAAAATAAGTCATTCTACATCTGACTGTTATACAGTGAGAAAAATCTACCATGAAAAAGCTCAAAGAGGCGAAATTTTATTGGGGCAACAACAATAAAGAGCAGAGAACAACCCATATCCTAACCATGGAAGGGGTTAAATAAATATTCACCATTATTGAAATGACTGGCAAAGACAGTTTATAAACAACTATCAAAAGTCGCCATAGAAAAATCCAATAAAGTCCCAAGTTCTGTAATGAGGCAGTATGAACCATCTTCAATAATTTATTGGGTTTTAAGTGCAGGTAAGTTTTCAATACTGACCATAATAACTCTACAAACATCCTCTTCATTGGGGACTGTTAGTTGTAAAATATTTTCAGTTACAATAAATGGTTGGTTTCTATTTTTCTGTACTTCTATTATATGATACATGCAATTCATAAAGCTTTAGTACCAGAATATTTAATTGAGGTTACATAAAACTGCAATCATTATCTCATAATTTATAGAGTCATGTAAAATGCTACGGCAATCGACAAGGTGATCCAACTAAAGCAGGATCATGCGAGATGCTAAGGCTATCGACAATATGACCTAGCTAGAGCAGAATCATGCGATATGCCATCAAGGCTAATCGATAATATGACCTAACCAAAAGCAAGATCACGTAAAACGCCAAAAGCTATCGATAAGATGACCTGATTGAAAAAAGGATCACGTAAAATACCAAAGCTATCGACAAAATGACCTGACTAAAACAGAATCATGCGAGATGCCGAATATCTCAAGGCTATTGACAAGATGATCTGTTTCAAAATAATATCAGTGATATTATACTCGTATTTTATCTTTATACAAACACTTCTGACTTTAAAAAAAAAAAAAAACGGATGTGGATTGTGTCCAGTTAATTATTATGAGAACTCCCTCATCAGATATTATATCTTGCTATATAACTAATTTATTAATTATTATCTATACCAATAAATATTAGGAGCTAATTGAAACTCTTATTAGTTTCTATTTCTCGTATTCTTACCAATTATTTATATTTTCTCTTATATCTAAATGTGAGAGTTTGTTCTTTATATTGGACTAATCTCTCAATTTTGTAAGGAGATTTCTTCCTCATAATTTATTTGCATGAGATGCTCATAACAATTTGGTAGCAGAAAATTTTCTTCTGAAGAGCTATTCTCAATGACATCACAAACCGCTTCAAAGAATTACGGTTGGCAAGCAAGTTGAATATAATGATTGAAGCTTCACAGAAATAATGCACAAGCTCATCACCAAACTGTTGCTCACATGCAGCGTACTTTTTTCCCTTTCTAGAGATTTTTCCCTTGGGATTTTGCTCTAAGTAAGGTTTTAACGAGGCGTTGTTTGAGTTGGGCCAATCTAATAGAAATATTTTCGCATGACTATCTGGAGCCTAACTAGAGCTAGCGATCTGCAATCGAAAGCTTGCCTACAAATGGTATTAGCTGTTCTTCTTGGAACGAAAAGATATTAGATTATTTTACAAGTAGGTGCCAACCTAGTTGAGATGTGCCTGTAAGATAATAGTGCTTCACCTTCTCTCAGAAATTCATCCAAAAGAAGAAATTATCTTTCCACAAATGCAGTACTTCTGAGACAAATTCGAAGACCATATTGCAAAAAATTCATATTAATGAGCTTTAGCGAATGGTCACAATAGCTCAGGGGACTTAATATTTTGGGGTGTGACAATTTTTTGTAATTAGTCATTAACTAAAAATATTAAGTCACAAACAATGTGATAATTATACAATATGGAGTCGATTGTGAAAATATGATGTGTCAAAACTACATTGCACAAGAGAGGACTAAAACATTCCAAAAATAAGTGTCAAGTTACCATTGAAAAATTGCCAAATTAGAAGTAAGAGTACAAATTACTACACATTAACCAATCTAATGGTGCCACCTAGCAATTTGGACACGTGTCAAGTATCAAAGAAAGCTCTCCTTCATATCACACCTCAATTGTTACTTTGACAAGTGTCAAAGAATTCATTAATTTTGTGCTGACTAAGCTTGGCAATTAGCTTTGGCCGATTTCTCTAGATTGGTTGGGATTACATGTAAATTGCCTATAAATAGGCTAGTGTACAACGAATTCGAAGAGCATATTGGACCAATCCATCCTACATAAACTCATATTTCTTTCTCTGTTTTCGTGATTGATTTATTCTATTTATTCCTTTATTTTATCTTTCAATATTCTGAAGCTCTAGAATTCATTTCATGACTACCTCATCATTTCTTCTCTTCTGTTGCTCTATTATCCAAGCTTAAGTTATCATCCACTAATTTTTTTTTTCCTTCAGAAAAGTCTTCTCCCTTGAAATACAACACACCTGTACAAACATATATATTTACATCTATATACATATCTATTATTATTATTATTATTATTATTATTATTATTATTATTATCACTTCTATTTCTTATAGGGAGGTTTTGGAAATACTGAGTTACTCACCCCGTTATTTTCTATTGTTCTAATTATTTACAGGGTGCTGACTATATATGTATTGTGCTAATATTTAAATTCTGTACTTTAAATATTCACAGACCCGTGATTCTGAGTTGTTTAGCAAGCTGAGTTGTAGCGTATATGACCCTTGTTTGTAACCGTTCGCGTTAAATTCAGTACTTTTATTTTCTTTTATCTTTGACGAAATGGCTGGAATCACCTATGTCAAAAATCTAATTTTCTAATTATTTATTTTCAGTATTGTTTATTTATATTTCTAACTGAATGGCTGGAATCACCTATGTCAGAAAAACTAACGATCTTTTTGTTTGTTTCTGACCAAATAGCTGGTATCACCTGCGTCAGAAACACTGACTATCTAACACGTGGTGATGGTATTAAAACCACCCACACCTGTTTACTTGCAGGTTGAGCTGTCAAAGATGCCAATAATTTTCTGACACGTGGAATTATATTGCTACAATTTTTCACATCATTTTTTCTATTTTCTACCACTATCCTACTTATCCTTAATTAAGCATTTTTATGCTTAATTAATTTTTTTTTAATCAAATCACGGAAAAAGCACCCCGGAACACCTTATTTACTAAAATGTTGTTGGAAACTTAGTTATGCTGTTATTGTTTTAGTTTATGTTGTATTTGCTAAAATATTGTTGGAATTTTAGTTTATATTGGTATTTAGTATTAATTTTCTGCATATTATGAAGTTTTTAGATCATGAATTTTAATGAGTAATTATATTTTAATATTTATTAATACTTGTATCATTTAGTCAAATTAAATTAATTATGAAATAAATTAAATCATTATAGATAATAAAGGTTAATAAAAAAGGATATATTGGGAATAAATTTGTAGGAAGTTAGAAAGGTGGGGGCTATTGGGTAAATAAAAAAATTTGAATAATTACACCAAATTTGGTGTAGAAAATGGTGTTGCATTAGAGAGGGTTTTTAACACCAAAATGGTATTTTGCACTAAATTAGTGCAAGGTTGGAGATGCCCCTAGGGAAGTTAAGTGCTTCTTATTTAAAAAAAAAAAAAAAAAAACATGAGGTAAGCATAGGTAATCGGTTTAAAGATGATCACAAAGTTGAAAAAAAGTTTTAAAAAATAATAAAATATTACCATATGTATCTTAACAGATTACTTATGATTTTTGAAAAATTGAAAGAGGAGTTATATGTAAAAGAAAAAAAGTTGCTTTAGAATTAATTTTTTGAAAGTGTGACATATGTTACTTCAAAAGATCATTCAAAGTCTCTCAATAAAAAAAAAATTAATAAAAAGAATGTGTGATAGTTGTTCCGGGGGTGCTTTTTGTGATTTAATTAGAGAGGAATTAATTAAGCATAAAAATACTTAATTAAAGATAAGTAGAATAGTAGTAGAAAATAAAAAAAATGACGTGAAAAATTGTAACGATACAATTCTACGTGTCAGAAAATTGTTGGTTTTTGACAGCTCAACCTGCAAGTAAACAGGTGTGGGTGGTTTTAATGACCATCACCACATGTTAGATAGCCAGTGTTTCTGACGCAGGTGATACTGGCCATTTGGTCAGAAACAAACAAAAAGATGATTAGTTTTTCTGACATAGGTGAGCCATTCAGTCAGAAATATAAATAAATAATACTAAAAAATAAATAAATAAATAATTAGAAAGTTAGATCTTTGACACAGGTGATTCCAGCCATTTTGTCAAAGATAAAAGAAATAAAAGTGCTGAACTTAACGTAAACGGTTGCAAACAAGGGTCGTATATGCTACAACTCAGCTTGCTAAACAACTCAGAATCACGGGTCTACAATTATTTAAAATGCAGAATTTAAATGTTAGCATAATATATATAATAGTCAGCACCCTGTAAATATTTGGAATAATAAAAAATAATGGGGTTAGTAGCTCAATATTCCCAAAACCTATATAAATAATAATAATAATAATAATAATAATAACAATAATAATAATAGTTATATATAATATAT
>JXTC01000048.1:569025-598061 GCA_002914845.1 Trema orientale
TTCGATTCGATGAACTAAATTTATTATAAGATATCATTAATATTAAATTAAATACAATATTATATAATACATGTATATATTACAACCAATCATAGTAAAGAAAAATAATGATAGGACCAATCATATCATGAAAAAATTAGGATTTTTCTAAAAATTTTAAAATAAAATGGTGATCAAAGAAGCTATCAGAGTTTTGAGCTTCAGACTTAATATATATATATAGACGTCAATTATTTATAATTACACCTCACCTTGCAAATAGGTCTTAACTCATAAGTTTTGAAATAGTGAAAGTTAGATATATGTTAATTGGAAATTGATGATAAATTCGTACTGGCTTCAGCATATTAACTTAATTAAGTAAATTAAAGTGATTTTATAAATAATATTCCGCTTCTCATCACAAAATCAGATAACAAGGGGGAAAAAAATGCTAAAGAACATATCCTGCGACCACTAGCTTCACCTTTGCTTACGTTGTGACTTTGTGGTTTAATAGCATTTGATCATTCGAAAGATTAGAGAAAAGTGTGGGAAAAAAAAGTGAATTGGTAAATTCACCCTCTAAAAGATTTTATGTAAAAAAGTAATAAAATAAGTAATAAAATAATTTTATAAATTGATACTCTCTATCATTCCTACCAAATAATTTAAAAAGATTATTACTTTCTTCCTCCTCCTTCGTATTCTTTCTCTTTCTTAAACTCCACACTGTTCCTACTTTCCCTCTCTTCTAACAAATGTAACCTCTTTCGTCGGAAGAAAGGTTCAACAGAAAGAAATTAATAACTCAATTAGGAGTGTTCAAAATCTATACAATTTGATATATCCATATAAACTGATTAAATCTAATTCGCAAAATACGGATATCTGCATATATGCCAATTAAGTTGTATTGAAATTATAAAATTCTCACTTCTCATATTAGACTTTTAATTCAAAATATTCAATCCCATTCCCATATGCACTTAATTTATACATATAAAAAATCATTATATACTTATAATCAATTTGTATTTTTATAATTTATACACATTGTAAAAAAAAAATTATTGGTTATACTTACTTTTTGCTCGAGTCTTGACCAAAGTGTCTTGGATTTGCTCATTAGATGTAGAATTTCATCTAGTAAACTTTTATTTGCTTGAATTATGACTCTCTAGTGTCTTGAATTTAGTTGAGTTATTGTTTTCAAATTTCAGTACGGAAACCCGCATGCTGTATTAATTCTCTTAGAGGCTTGGCTTCAGTATTTTGGATATCATGTGAATTTGAGTATTTAGATAATTACAAATGCATTTGAACTTGTGTTAAAATTGGAGCTTATTTAATATTTATGTTGGTTATTTAAAAATAAAACACAAATAATGAGTAGTGGGCCAAACTTGAAAGGAAATGGCCAAATTTGTGCTAAAAATGAATAATACAAAATAAAAACCCTACATAAAACATTATACGGACCTTTTAATTTGCCCTAAATAACTGATCCAATTCGAATATTCACGGATTTGATTAGATCTGCTGAAAACTTTTTAGTGGATTAGATTGGATGTATTTTCTGAAATTCGAACTTAGTACAAACAAGATGGAATATGTATAACACCAGTGCCATATCGTTCTATTGAACACCCTAAACTCAGTATTCAAAAGAGAAAGTATATTTGATTGAAAGAGGTTTTACATTTACATCTGAGAGTAGCCTTTGCTTACCTGAGAAAATAGAATTTAGATCACCAACTCATACTCCATTTCGGTTATATTAATGAAAAGAATTTTCACAAGAAGGCTGAAATAAAAATTGAGTAATCTCTATTCAACTTCACTAATTTTGTGAAGGATTCACTATAATTTTGAGGGAAATAAATGTATTATATATTAATAACAGTTTTCTAAATAATACTCTTCTAATCACAAATTCAAACTTCAAAAGGGAAAACAAATGCTAAAAGACATTTGTATTACTAAGCATCACACTAATAAAAATTTGAGATTCATTGCAAAATTTATATATAGGCTTCATACTGTTATTAGTATTAGTATGTTGTGTTAAGCATTACAATACCAGGTAACATTACTTAAAAGAAAATAATAAAATCTGTTTTCCAATAATTTGGTTCTGTTTCCGATTTTGTGGGTTGATAATGTTTAACTGTTTATCTTTCAGCAAATCAAGTATAGATTTACAACTTGAAATTGATAACTCATGTCAATGTTCAAAATAATGGAAAGTAGATTTGATTGAACGAGCTAAGTTTTTATTTTCTTTGCTTTTTTTTTTTTTTTTTTTTTGGAAAGTGAAAGAGCTAGGTTTTGCATGTAAATTTATAGTAGCCTTTGCTTAATTAAGAGATACAATCTCCAGCTGGCTTCGTTTGTGTTGTATGAAACATCTATTCTAAAAGATTAAGAATACGTTTCGAAACGTCTAACGATAATATTAATAAACATGATTAATTTATACGTGTAACGGGGACGTAACTACTAATGAATAAACTGTCTTATTATAGTCCTTCCGTTATTATTAATAAACAAATAAGAAATTATTGAAGTATCCAAGGTAAGTGTGAGGGTTTTGTGGATGCTACACAGTCCTAAATTTATAGGTAACTGTAACTCTAATATAATTACTGATTAGACAAGGCGATAAACATCAGACGCAGTATGACATACAATAAATATTGATACGTCTTTTCTTGTCTTTGATTACTTTTTAGGGCGTTATATACAAGAACTCCATTTCATAGTCCACTTTTTAAACCTGAAATCATATTTCTTTGGGAGAAATCATATTCAACTTAAATTAAATACAAATTTTTTAAATTGTGATCGAAAGTTCTGTATTACGTCTATTTCATAGTCCATATCTGTGAACGCGAAACATATCCAAATTTAGGGAGAAACATATCTATAGTGAACTATACACAAAATCTTGAAATTATTACAAAGAATCCATATTTTCCCCAACTTTGATGGATACCCTTGTATTTGGAGGAACCCCTATGATAATTTTTGTTTACTGCAACAAAATTTCAAATTAACCACTTAGTTAACTGAATATCTCCCAAAAAAAAAAAAAAAATTCTAAGCTAAATACTTAAATTATGAGAATGTAAAATGACATATTACTCTTAATAAAAAGTACCAAATATTAGGCTTGCCCAATTAAATTCTGACCAAACAAAAAATGAAAAACTAAATTAAAAGATAGGGAGATGTTTTTATTTTTTTTTTTTTAAATTTAATTTTAGCTTTTTTGTAAAAAAACAATTTGGTTACAAGTTTGTATTTGGCTAGTTTAGTAGTAGGTACTGTCGTTGAGGGTATACAATTTTGTTATTTTTGCACAGAATTTTCTCCATTTGCAAGAACACACAATGTGAATTTTGATAAGAGACAAAAATAGTTAAATTCGGAAGTTCGTTAACATCAAAAATTAAGGATTTCTCTCATATTCTCATAGATACACGGATTTCCATCAAAATATGACAAAACAATAATTTTCTATAATAATATTCTTTCCCTACGAATTTATTTATTTATTTTTTAGTTTGTTATAACGGCATGAATCAAATTATGAAAATATCATATCTCGAATTATATATGGTCGGTAAGATATCCTTATGACGTACCACTATGGAATTTCTTTACTTTCCATTTCCAATAACATGACTGGATACATAACTACATTGTTTTATTCTAGCCACTCAGCGCTAGCTAGCTCTCTCTTTCTCTATATATATAATGACTTGGCATGTAGGACAAAGAGCACTACTTACACTTTAAATCAATAAAGTTTTAGTGAAAAGAGTGAGAATATATAATTAATTATGGCTGAGACTATAGCTAATAAGGAAGAAACTGTAGTTTTTGCTCCTTATGCAACAGAAGATCACTCGAAAACTCTACTACTTCCCAATCCATGTAAGCATTCGTGTATTATTTCACTACTGTATATACACACACTTATGTAACGATGGGCAAGTATATAGTTCCGCCGTGATACATCATTATATATATATATATATATATATATATATATATATATATATTAAGCGATCGTTAAAGGCTGTAATATATGTTTTTATAGATATATATATATATATATTAAGGAACAATTATATTAATTATCAATGAGCACCTATAGCTAGTGGGTGCTGCAATATTGAATAATCCTCAATCAGTCACTATTGAGCTTGTGAATTGGTGCTTTATGTGGTATATATGTATATTATGTATGATTTACATATTTAATAATATTGCACTTTACAAATTGATCTGCTGACAGAAAAAAATCCTTCAAAGAAGTTAAATTATAAAGAAACAATTAGGTATATAGCTAAACAATAAATTATGAGTTATATATGTACTCTTCGTAATATATAATTACAACTGGTACACATATATTATATGTTTATTGTGTATATTAGTAATTAAAATTTTTGTTTGTATCAGATTTTGTTAGAGCAATTGCTATTGATTCGGAGCATTCAGGTGGAACGCCGGCTGGCTATGAAAACAACAATCAAATTCTTCTTCAGCAACATGTGGCGTTTTTTGACCAAGACCGAAATGGGATTGTTTATCCTTGGGAGACTTATGCTGGTAAGTGGTAAATAATTTTAAAAATATTTTAGATAAATAAATTCTAAACTAGGTCATTAATTGCATAATTAATATAACGTTTATTTTTTCTTTTCTTTTTATTTTTTTGGAAGGACTTATGTAACGTTTCTTAACTTATATATTTAGCGCTTACAATAAGTTACTGACACCTTTTCAATTAGGGCTTCGTGCTATTGGTCTCAATTTTGTTCTAGCCTTAATTTTGGCTATCTTCTTCAATCTGGTTTTCAGTTTTCAGACTATCAATGTAAGTTAAGCCCTCAATTCATATATATTTGATATTTTACTACGTATTATTATCATTATCATTATTATTAATCAATATTGAAAAAGAGGGAGAATTTAAACTTAAATCTTCAAAATGAGTATGGTTATCAATTAGGCTAATTAATTAGGCCATGACCACATTATTATTGCATGGATTTACTAACATAATGTCATTGTACCGTATAGGAGTTAACGTTATGCTGATAAAATTGTAATGAATATAAATATTATGTATGAAAAAGATCTCATATTGGCAAGATATGGGACACACAAATTTATAATGATTCACTTTTAATGTAAGAGTTGCGTCTATATTCAACTGCTATAACTTAATTTTCACTGTGATGAAGAATACAGGATATTAAAAGCTTTCAAGCCTCTCAAACTCTACTATATATTGCTTTGTAATATCACTTTTTTAAACAAACCCCTTAATATCCTTTATATATTATGAAAAACTAGGGCATAATGAGAATATAGAAGTGCAAAACTCCCAAACCTACCCCATAGAGAGGGGTTAACCCCTACATCGACCGCGTACTATCTCTACGTCATGCGAGTGTACGTACGATATTAATTATTAGGCTTCGCATATCCACATTCTATTAAAGAACATACGCTACCAATAATCTTAATCAATGAGTATTGATAAATGTGATTTATGTATAGCACATTAACTAGGAATCCCAATTATTACTCCATTTTTTTAAATATAATTTGTGTGGCATGTGATTTATTAATTAATAAATGCTACTAAATATATTTATAATAAGTTCTAATTCTCGCACAAATAATTGAACTATAATAATTCGACAATGTATTGAAAACCAATGATAATAGGTGAGAATATTGAGAATTCTAGCATTATTTAAACTCTGTTGGACTCCATTTATTTTCATTTGATGATTAATTAATGGGGGAAAGTTATATATGCGGTATCATATATATGTTGTTATTATTACTATGTTACGTTATTGAAAAGAAGTACCATATTAATTTCAGCCGGCTGGGTGGTTCCGGTTCCCTTCTCTTTTACTTCCCATCTACATTCGTAACATTCATAGATCCAAGTATGGAAGCAATTCTGGAGCATATGACAAGGAGGGAATGTATGTAACAATTAACCCTGATTGTGTTAGGATCTCACTTATTATTCCATCCTTTTAATAAATCTAATGTATATGTGATTTATTATTCAATAGGTGAATTAAAACTTTCTACTAATAAGTTTAATAGTATTCACTAACAAAATGATAATAAATCGCTTGTTACATAAGATGGTATTACAAGAATGAGATAATATCCCTAAAAAAAATTATAATAATAGTTAGAATTTCAAGCATTATACTTTATCATATCATAAAACCAATTAGAATTATTATTGTTATTACTGTGTATATATATACAGATCTTTTCCAATTGATGAAACCAATAGGCCAGCCCGAAACTTACCTTTCTACTTATTAATAAATTTCCAGATTTGTTCCAGTTAATCTTGAGATTATTTTTAGCAAGTATGCTAAAAAAATAGCGGACAAATTGACTCTCAGAGAGCTTTTGAATATGTCAGAAGCCAATCGAGTTTCATATGATTTTTTTGGCTGGTACGTATATATAGATAAGTATAACATTATGTCATGTATATTTTCACCAAAGATTACAATTATACTTCCACACACACATATATATATAGTTGGATAAATATATGTTACATATATGCGTCTAATTAATTTGTGTAAATAAAAATGCAGGATCGTAAGTAAGGTGAAATGGATACTCTTTTATTATGTGGCAAGGGATGAACAAGGGTTTGTGGCCAAGGAAACTGTGAGGGGCCTTTACGATGGAAGTTTGTTCGAGTATCTAGCTAAGAAGCGCATTCAGGTGGTGGATCAAGCTAAGATGAATTAATAACCCAAACCCAAATATATTAATGCTCCGACAAGTACGTACGTAATAAAGCTTCACAGATAAATTCATATATAATGAGAAAATGGTAGGCTATGGTGTGATCTTGAGAAAAATAATAAATAAGACAGTTGTATTCGGGGTATTGTATTCTGTTGTATTGTATTTTGTTATAATTATATTGTATTGGAATATAGTGGTCATGTTATTGTATGAGCATTACGTTTGGTACCTATTAATCTGAGTATTAAATACCATTTTGTTTTGAGAATTTATGGTGTATATTCGTCCTTTTTTAAATTGGTACTAATAAATGACAACATTTAATAATTTATAGCTTAATAATTATTTTTTATAGGTAAATATCTATTTATTAGTCATGAGGTTTTGGTTTCTTTTTTTGCTCTTTTTTATTGTCCTTTACGGCTATTAACGAGCACTATTAAATTATAGGGTGATTCTCTTGCCACTTTTTTTTTTTTTCCTCCCCACCCCTCTTTTAATTAATTATTTATTTACAAAAATATCCTCTTATGAATTGACATGAATATATCCCCATATAATATTAAACAATTAAAACTCTTATCTTTTAGCACACTCCTAATTACGTATAATAATCGTACGATACTTTGCTCAATTTTTTTTAAATCAAGATTATATTTTTTTTTTAAATTTTTTTTGGTAAATCAACAGCTAATGTTTTGTTTATTTTTTTATTTTATTTTTTTGGAAAGGGGTTGGGAACCAACCGTTCTGGGACTCTCTCTTATAAATTTTGTTTTTAAAAAGTTTGGGAACTAATTGTGTTTTCTTTTCAGGGGGTGGGGGAACTACTATTCAGGAACTTTTTTTTTTGGAGGGAGGAGGGGGTTGGGAACCAACAAGTTGTGTAGTTATAAGATAAAAAAAACTCATTAGTTTTCTCAATTGATACTATTGTTATAATTTCTAAAGGAGAAAAAAATCTAAAAACTAATTTATTGTAAAGTATTAGGGGTGGAAAAAGAAATATTTAGACAAATATTTAACAAGGGGTATTTTTGTACATAGCATAAATTTATAAGGTGTGTAAAAAGAAATTTTAAAATATTAGATAGGTGTGTTTAGAAAGAGGGTGGGGAGAGAAAAAAAAGGAGTGGTAATAGAGCTACTCGATTATATTAAATAGTACATTCCAGTTTTTTTCTTAGTATATCAAGTTGTTTATTTGGTATATTTTCATATACATATTGTGATCTTGATTTTCGGAAAATATGTTTTTAATTGTGTTAAATATTTTTATGAGAGCGGTATCAGACTTTTATGAAATATATATATATATATATAGAGCAAATTGGTTCTTAAAGTTTAGTAGATATCCTTTTAGTCGTAGTAGATTTGTCTATAAGCTTAGTATATCTAACTCTAAAAATAATGCTCTTACAGAATTGAAATTGGTATATAAAAAATCTGAGTACATAAATAGATATACTGAGGAGGGGAAACAATGTGCTACTTAAGAGGTGATTTCTTGTTAATGGCCGTTAAGTTCATTTTCTGAAATTATATGAACTCCTAAATAAGAATTAGTTTTATAAGGTCTTAATTAACAAATGAACATTAGTTTATAAAAAATTGTGGATTTTAATGAGGGTAATAGTGAATATCAATATGTGATATATATAAAAAAAAATACCAAGTACATAAATGGATATACCAAGAGGAAAAAAAAATTGCCACTTAAGGGTGATTCCTCGTCAATAGTCGTACAACTCATTTTCCAAAATTTCATGAACTCATTAACTTTAATAAATAGTTTAAAAACCCTTAACCAACAAATGGATATTAATTTATTTTTTAAAAAGATGGGAGCAATTTTGGTATAATTTTCAATAGTTATCTAATTATATAGTTATTTAATTGAATCATTTAGCTATAATTGTTCAGTTTGGGATGTTTGTTGATTTTTGGGCATTTTCTAGTCAACCCTTAACTTTTTAGCTTAAGGACAAAAGATTCGGAATATTTTTGATATATATCTTTCTTCGTGTATAGGGAACTTGAGATATCAGATATACTGTTGAAATCTATTACGAATTGATTAGAATTAATTCGATAAATAATAATAGGGAAATGATAAAGATTTTTGGAGGCTTAATTATAATAAATGTATTAGTTGCTGAGAATTAAAAAGAGAAATTTTAATACAATGTTTGCGCATTATTTTAATCCCAAATTTTAAATGAAAAAATTTATTTTGAAGAAATGATGAACAACAGTAATAGAAATAAGAAGTAAAAATGTTATACTTAAAGCTGCTAGCTTCTTGGCCGCATTTTTACTTTTAAAAATGTTAAGTGTTGGAAAATGGGTTAAGATTTTGAGCTTGTTTTGGGCTTGGAAGCCCATGTATGTTGAGAAGTCCAATGTTGTGTTATAGAACCCATTTTTATGAACTATTTTGAAACTAAAAATTGAGTGGGACCCACATCTTGTTGCTGAAAGGTCTTGGTGAATTCTTGTTCTTTTCCGCGAGGACATCGATTTCGTATATTCACACGCTCAAAATGCTGCACGGATGAATGAGAAATTGTTGCTCAAAAGTGCACCATTGAAATGGAAAAATGAAAAGAAAGTGTTAGAGTCCCACATTGGTGGGAAATGCATGAAGCAAGTGATTTATATAGAACCTTGTTTTGTGATGGTGGTAAGAATAACAATCACAAATGATCTTTCAGACGCGTACAGGAGGGGTGCAAATCAATAGGCTTGGGCTTAAATTTACATGGGCTCGTGTGTGCCCTCACCTGCGGACACGAATGCCAGGCCGAAACTTGGACCATAGTAAACCCAACTTTTTATTGCGGTCCAGTTCATTTTTCCTTTCTATTTTACCGTTTTGCTTCTTCAGTCAGTAACAATTTATGCTTAATACACAAAACTACCAAGTTATAAAACTAGATAAATGTTTTGAACGTTGATTAATACCCGAAACTGTCAAGCCATAAAAACAAATAAATATTTTGACGTTTTGTTAAGGCTGGCAGCTAAAAAATGTTTGTAACAGCCTTCCTAATGGCTGAAAAATATTTTGAGATTAATGAAAAAGATTTCTGGTTTTGCTAACAAGTCCTCCCTTTGAGACTATAAAAGGAGAGCTTCCCATCCTCATTCTAATCATCCAAAACAGAGAGCCTTCTCTTCTCTCTAGTTTTCTCTCTAGTTTTTCCTTTCTGCTGCCTAGAGTTTTCATTTTCTAGCTATAGTTATTCGAGTATCTAGGAAATTTTATAGCTAGAATTCTTAGTATTTTGGAGTTCATAGCGATCCAGTTCGAAGAGTAGAGGTGCTGGTGCTTTACTTGCTGCTCTTGTCATTGTATCCTGGGAAACTGATGATTGCAATTCCTCAAACATTCTACCAGAGGGCGCGAATCAGTTTTAAGGACTCTGTATGGTATACAGGCCTCGAATGTTAACAATCTTTTCTTTTGCAGGAATACTTATTTAGAAGTATTGCCAAATTCTGCTCGAGATTGGAGGATAATAATTTTGATAATATTATTTGTGAAATATTTTGTTATTAACGTTTGTAACCTTATATATTGCATGTATTGCATCTCATTATTTTCCTACAATCTTAAAACTGAAATTTATTTTATATAAGGTTATATTAAGTTGCATGTTAGAATTTACTTTATTAAATTCTTTATGCTCTTATATGAGGTGTTGTTAGGTTGCATGTTAGAATTTATTTTATTAAATTCTTTACGTTCTTATATAAGGATTTATATTAGGTTGCATGTTAGAATTTGTGCTTATTAAATTCTTTATGCTCTTATTTATAATATATATAATTCTAGTTGTTTGAATATATATATTACTCTCCTGCTCTATTATCACAATCATTCTTGGTGTGGAATTCTTGTGGAGAAGAATTTGTGCTCTATCTAAGGAGACCAGGTTTGAAGAGGAAGCATATGTGACCCCTCCACGTCTTTCCTGGGAGTTTTTTTGAAATTCTATCTAGAAGGCGGGATTTTAAGTGGAACCTGTTTATGAACCCTCCGGTCTTTCCTGGGAACTAGTTTGTACTGAAATTAATAATCTTTGATTGATTAATTTCAGAGATGGCGAACAACAATGCTGATGTTATCAATGCTAAGAATATGACTAGTTCTCAACAGCCTACTATGGTACCTGTAGTGCCTATCCCTGCTGTGGCTTGAGGGCTAAACCCTCTCATGACTCCAATGGTACCAGCGCGGCACCATGGAGAGAAGCTTGAGAAGTTCAATAGGTTGAACTTTAAAATGTGATCAGAAAAAATGCTATTTTATCTGACCACATTGAACTTTGCGAGGTTCTTGACTGAAGAGGCTCCAAAAGTCAGAGAAGATGAGCAAGATTTCCAAGTCCTTGCTGCAATGGATATTTAGAAACAATCTGACTACCTATGCCAAAACTATGTAATGAATTGTTTGACTGATTCATTATATAGTGTATATTATAATAAGAAAATGCAAAGGAACTGTGGGAGTCACTAGACCATAAATATACAACTGAGGATGCTGGTTCCAAGAAATTTGTGATGGCACGCTTCCTCGATTATAAAATGGTCGACTCTAAAACTGTAATCAGTTAAGTTCAAGAGTTTCAGTTGATTCTCCATGAGATTCAGGCAGAGGGAATGACCCTTTATGAACCCTTCCAAGTAGCTACTATTATTGAGAAGCTACTCCCTTCATAAAAGGATTTCAAGAGCTACCTAAAGCACAAGTGAAAGGCCATGAGCCTTGAAGACCTTATTATTAGACTCCGCATTAAAGAAGACAACAGACGTGCTGAAAAGATAGGAGCTTCGTCTGGGACAAAAGCAAATATTGTGGAGCATGATCAAAGCTCTAAGGCTAAGAAGAACAATCCAAAGAAAGGGTCTAAGCTAGGACCTAAAGGTGGAGTGGGCAAGAAGCAAAAAATTCCAAGGAAAATGCATTAACCGTGACAAAATGGGTCACAGGACTTCAGATTGCTGACTTCCAAAAAAGAAGAAGAATGAAGCCAACGTGGTGGATGGCATCACAAAAGATGTAGAAGAGATAAGTCTGTCTGCAGTCGTTTCCGAAGTCAACCTTGTTGGGTCCAATCCAAGGAAATGGTAGATTGACACTGAAGCTTCAAGACATGTTTGTTCTGATAAGGGCATGTTCACAACTTTTGAACTAGTAGAGAATGGAGAGAAACTCTTCATGGATAATTCAGCTACGTCTGAAGTACAAGGTCTGGGCAAAGTGGTGCTAAAGATGACCTTTGGGAAAGAACTGACTCTGAACAATGTAATGAATGTACCGAATATCCGCAAGAACCTAGTGTCAGGTTCAATTCTAAATAAGCATGGATTCCGCATGGTTTTTGAGTCAGATAAATTTGTATTGACCAAGGATGGTCTTTTGTGGGAAAGGAATATGAATATAGGGGTATGTTCAGACTAAATGTAATGACTGTAAAGCCCAATATCAAGAAAGCTAGTTCTTCTGCTTATTTGATTGAGCCTTCTACCTTATGGCATGGTAGACTAGGACATGTTAATTATGATACTATACGTAGATTAATTAACTTAAATCATATTCCTGTTTTCCAAATTGATACACAACATAAGTGTCAAACTTGTGTTGAGACAAAATTGACAAGGTCATCTTTTCAAATTATTGAAAGAAATACTGAACCCCTTGATTTAATTCACAATGCCATTTGTGATTTAAAATTTGTACAAACAAGGGGAGGCAATAACTATTTTATTACTTTTGTCGATAATAGCACAAAATATTATTATGTGTATTTGCTAAAATCCAAGGACGAAGTAATAGAGAAGTTTACTCTCTATAAGAATGAGGTTGAAAATCAACTTAATAATAAGATTAAGATGATTAGAAGTGACCGTGGTGGAGAGTATGATCACCTTTTAGTGAATTCTGTGCATAACACGGAATAATACATGAGGTCACTCTGCCTTATTCGCCTCAGTCAAATGGTGTTGCTGAGAGAAAAAATCATACCTTGAAAGAAATGATGAATGCATTGCTGTTAAATTCTGGGTTGCCTCAAAACATGTGGGGGGAAGCTGACAGTTAATTATTTTTTAAATAAGGTGCCCCGCAAGAAAGAAGAAAAAATACCTTATGAACTGTGAAAAGGTAAAAAGTCTTCCTACAAATACTTGTGAGTTTGGGGATGTCTTGCTAAAGTCTTAGTACGTACATCTAAAAAGGTAAAAATAGGACCAAGGAAAGTAGATTGCATTTTCATTGGTTATGCATATAATAGTAATGCTTATCGGTTTCTTGTGTATGAGTCACAAATCCCAGGCATACACAAAAACACAATAATGGAATCGAGAAATACATCCTTTTTTGAACATGAATTTCCGTATAAATCCAAGGAAGAACCTAGTACATCTAGACGAAATTATGAGGCTATCACTAAAGAGTCAGGACTAAGAACAAGTCGTTGAAAATGAGCCTAGATGCAGTAAAAGAGCAAGAACTAAAAAATCTTATGGTCCGGATTTTTTAGTTTATATGTTGGAAAGTGAACCTCAAAGCTTCCAAAAAGCTGTGAGCTCTGTTGAGGGACCTTTGTGAAAAGAGGCCATTAAGAGCGAAATTGATTCCATCTTTTAAAACTATAGGTGGGAACTAGTAGATATTCCTCCAGGATGTAAGCCACTTGGTTCGAAATGGATTTTCAAAAGGAAAATGAGAGCAGATAGAACAATTGATAAATATAAGACTAGATTAGTTATCAAAGGTTATAAGCAAAAAAGAAGGCCTAAATTACTTTGATACATATTCTTCTGTGACGAGAATAAATTCCATAAGGATAATACTTGCGATTGCCACTCTGCGGAATCTTGAAGTACACCAAATGGATGTAAAAACAGCCTTTCTTAATGGAGATCTAGATGAGGAAATCTATATAGAACAACCTGAAGGTTTTGTTACTCCTGGATAAGAAAAGAGAGTCTGTAAACTGGTCAAGTCTCTATATGGCTTGAAGCAAGCACCAAAGCAATGGCATGAAAAGTTTGACAGAGTAATGCTTACTAATATTTTTAAAATCAATGAGTGTGATAAATGTGTCTATGTCAAAAACACTGAAAATAGCTACCTTATTTTGTGTCTTTATGTTGATGACATGCTCATTATTAGTAGTAATGACAAGATGATCAAATCTACTAAGAATATATTGAATTCTAAATTTGACATGAAAGATATGGGTCTAGCTGACGTAATTTTGGAAATTAAAATTACAAGGACATCTGATGGACTTATATTCAATCAGTCACACTATGTGGACAAAATTTTGGATAAATTCAACAAAGATGATTCTGAAGTTTCCAGAACACTGATAGACATGAGTCAACACCTTCATAAGAATAAAGGTGAGAGTGTTTCTTAAGTAGAATACTTTAGAGTGATTGGTAGTCTGATATATTTGATGAGTTGTACAAGACTAGATATTGCCTACACAGTCAGTAGACTGAGTAGAGATATGAGTAATCCAAGTGCTGAGCATTGAAAAGGAATTGTGAAAGTACTTAGATACTACGATATACTCGTAACTATCTACTATACTATAACAGATATACTCGTAACTATCTACTATACTATAACAAATATCCTGTAGTTTTAGAAAGATACAGCGATGCAAACTGGATATCTGATATAAAAGACTCAAAATCTACTAGTGGGTATGTGTTCACACTAGCTGGAGTAGCTGTATCATAGAAATTTTCAAAACAAACGATTATAGCCTAATTCACGATGGAATCTATATTTATAACTCTAGATAAATGTGATGAAGAGGCTGAATGACTATGCCATTTCTTAGAAAATATTCCAGACTGGCCTAAGCTTGTGCCACCAATATCTATACATGGTGATAGTCAATCAGCTATTGGAAGGGTACAGAGTAACATGTATAATGGTAAGTCTAGACATATACGTCGTAGATATAATACCATTAGATAACTACTCTCAATGAGAGTTATTTCTATAGACTATGTGAAGTCTAAGGATAACTTAGCGGATTCGCTAACTAAAGGGTTAAACAGAGAGTTAGTTGATAAATCATGAGAAGAATGTGACTAAAGCCCATGAAATAAAAGTTAATACAATGGAAACCCAACCTAGTTGACTAGAGATCCCAAGATCTAGGTTCAAAGGGACAACCTAATTGTAAAGACTTAGTTGGATCACTGTGGGGGTTATACTCTTGTGAGGTTATTACCTTCATGTCCATTCCAGTGATGAAAAACAGTGATGCCCGTAAGGAATAGGATAAGCAAAGGCTTCTAATGGTTCTTATGCGTCGGGAAATCGGGAAACCGAGCGGAATAATGCGGGATACTCTTAACTAAGAATCACCTATGTGAGAGAGAAGTGGGGCCGCTTCAAAGGGGAATTATGAGGGCTTAATTCCTTAGAAACTCTTGCAGAACCAGGCAGAGATGTTCAAGGCCAAAATGAACATAACCGTAAGAACTGGATTTGTTAAGAAAGATTCATGTGTGTAGTATATTATCGTTTATATGAACGACAAAACAGTTCAAAGATATCATGTCTACTGATCAGTCAGCAAAGTAAATATACTCTTACGAGGGAAGGTTCAAAGGGTAACTCTTACCTATCCTATGCAGGTTTCGTTCGTTGAACTCTATCACCTTGTCTAGAGTCTGTAGTTTCTCTTTTTACAATTTCTATTCATGTGGAGGATTGTTGGAAAATGGGTTAAGATTTTGAGCTTGTCTTGGGCTTGGAAGCCCATGTATAATGAGAAGTCCAATTTTGTATTATAGAACCTATTTTCATAAACCATTTTGAAGCTAAAAATTGAATGGGACCCACATCTTGTTGATGAAAGGTCTTAGTAAATTCTTGTTCTCCTCCGCGAGAGCATCAATTTCGTATATTCACACGCTTAAAATGGTGCATGGATGAATGAGAAATTGATGCTCAAAAGTGCACCATTGAAATAGAAAAATGAAAGGAAAGTGTTAGAGTCCCACAATGGTAGGAAATGCATGAAGCAAGTGGCTTATATAGAACCTTATTTTATGATGATGATAAGAATAACTACTACAGATGCTCTCTCAGGTGCGCGTAGGGAGGTGCAAATCAATGGGATTGGGCCTGAATTTGCATGGGTTCATGTGTGCCCGCATCTACGGATATGAATACCGGGCCAAAACTTGGACTATAGTAAGCCCAACCTTTTGTTGCGGTCCAGTTCATTTTTCCTTTCTATTTTACCGTTTTGCTTCTTCAATCAGTAACAGTTTGTGCTTAATGCGCAAAACTGCCAAGTTATAAAACCAGATAAACATTTTGAACGTTGCTTAATACCCGAAACTGTCAAGCCATAAAAACAAATAAATATTTTGACGTTTTGTTAAGGCTGGCAGCTAAAAAATATTTGTAACAGCCTTCTTAATGGCTGAAAAACGTTTTGAGATTAATGGAAAAGAATTCTGGTTTTGCTAACGAGTCCTCCCTTGGAGACTATAAAAGGAGAGCTTCCCCTCCTCATTCTAATCATCCAAAACCGAGAGCCTCCTCTTCTCTCTAGTTTTCTCTCTAGTTCTTCCTTTCTACTGCCGAGAGTTTTTAGTTTCTAGCTATAGTTATTCGAGTGTCTAGGAAATTTCATAGCCAGAATTCTTAGTGTTTTAGAGTTCATAGCAATCCAGTTCGAAGAATAGAGGTGCTGGTACTTCACTTGCTGCTCTTGTCGTTGTATCCTGTGAAACTGATGCTTGTAATTCCTCAAGCATTCTACCGGAGGGAGCGAATCAGTTTTAAGGACTCTGTGTGGTACATAGGTTAACAATTTTTTCTTTTGCAGGAATACTTATTTAGAAGTACTGCCGAAATTCTACTCGAGATTGGAGTATAATAATTTTGTAACATTATTTGTGAAATATTTTGTTATTAACGTTTGTAATCTTATATATTGCACATATTGCATGTTATTATTTTCCTACATTAAGTTAATTAATATTTACTACTAATCTATAAGAGTAATATTATGAGACAATTATAGTACTTAGCACCACACTTTAAATGGTCATTTAGTATGGAGTAGAATTTATTTAGTTTTTTTTTTTAACTTTGTTTATTATTTGGTTTGTGTTTTTCAAAACCCGGTGAGGGAATCACGTCGAGTTTAGTTAGCCACAAAAGGAATTAATAGAAATCCACCTGAATAGGTTGTTTTCATTCTAAAGAGGCATCAAATCAAAGCACTCATTATCTAGAGCGCTCTCTTTTTAACTGCTCTTTGTCATGACATAGGCCAATGAAAGGTATAAGTTACTCCAAATTGCCATTAATTCTGTCGTGAGCCATCTTTAGTTTCTTTTTCTTGTTCAACGAATTAACTTCTCTCCGCCACTTCTATAATTTCTTCTCTTACCCGTCTTTTGTCCCGTAATTTCATGTTCTTACTTACACAATTATATATGGAACAATTTTTAATCAGCCTCATATAACAAGTGAAACTGGAAAAGAAAAATACATAATCATCAATGACTCCGTATATTAGTCTTTCTTATTACGGATTAAAAGTCACAACTTATAATAACTAACTACATATTCGTTTCCAAACATGAATACTAAAAACATACTAAATATTACGTTTAATATATGTATGAATTTTTGGGCTCTATAAAAATACTTTTCTTCAATTTCCTTCTAAATTTAGTTTACCTTTTTTTCGAGACAAAGTTTAGTTTACTTATATCCGTATAGATTTTTTGCAACTTGATTGTTGACCTTATCTTAAGAGTATTTAATAATTTTTATAATTACTAAATAAAATTTCTATGTCCAATTATTAACAATTCTTCTAGGAAATATGCAATTTTAATAAACTTACTTTTGTACATACTTTAAGCAATATACACATGTATAGAAATTTATGAGATTAGTAACGTACATATACTTTAAGCCGACATTTGAACATAGTTTTCATTAAAGAGAAATAAATAAATTAATCATATAGATCAGATCTTTATTTTGCTAACCATCAGAAAAAATATTAAAAGAATCAGAATATTGGTTTCAGAAAAGAAAAAAAATCTAAAAGAGACTATGGATATTGTAAGAAAAAGTTACTGAAAATTTTAAAAAGAGAAAAGAGGCAATAAATGGTTCACACCAAAGACCCTTCTCAATGCCAAATGTAAAAGCTCTGACACATAAACCTTAGCATGCACTCCTCCAAGTTGCCACGACTGGCCTTTTCTACGCCTTGTTTGCCACGCACTTGCTTCCTTTCTCGTTTTCTCCTCCTTTATAAGCCTAACAAATATTTTGATTATTTCAATCAATATTAAGAACTGAAGAAGAAGAGAGACTAGTACTACTTAGAGAAAAATCATGGCTACAATATTTATAGAAAATGAAGCTTTGGCTACAGAAGCTCGTTATGCCCCAGTCACTGCTGAGAGAAAGGTCAGGAGTGACTTGGAAAACACTCTTCCAAAGCCTTGTGAGTTATGTTAAGTTCATTTTCTTTATGGCGTTTTGCTATATTTCTAATGTTATTTCATTTTTATTATATGGTGAAAGAAGTTGTACATATAGTTTCTTCTTTATATGAAAAGAAGACAATAATTATAATAACAATGGTAATAAATTCTTTACTAGTACAAGAAAGCTCAAGTTTTTTGTGCACTTGGTGGAACAGAAGCTATGAGTAATTAGCTCAAAAAAAGTTGAAATTGAAGTTTGAGAAAAATGTTACAGAAGATTATCAACAAAAGGGTAATTATATTGTATTTTACCTTATTCTAAGCTAATTGATATTAATTTCTTTGATTGTACCAACCAAAACCAAAAATAAGATCTGCCAAGAGCATTGGTAGCTCCTGACACAAACCACCCAACTGGAACACCAGGACATAGGCATTATAATCTCAGTGTTCTTCAGCAACATGTAGCATTTTTTGACCAAGATGACAATGGTATCATTTACCCTTGGGAAACTTACTCTGGTAACTTTTTATTCACCACCCATTAATCCTTTCTCATTACACTTTTTTTTTTTTCTTTTTTCCTTTTTTTTTTTTAAATTATTATATTTAATATTTTTTTGACTGGCTTTAATTAATT
Source organism: Trema orientale (assembly GCA_002914845.1). NCBI lineage: Eukaryota > Viridiplantae > Streptophyta > Magnoliopsida > Rosales > Cannabaceae > Trema > Trema orientale. Next base: position 587,975 of record JXTC01000048.1, read on the forward strand.
AGGTCTGCGTGCCATTGGTTTCAATGCATTTGCCTCTCTTATCATGGCCATTATTATCAATGCTGCTCTGAGTTACCCTACTCTGCCTGTAAGTTGACGTCTTCTTTTTTTTTTTGGTGAGTCTTAAAGTGTCCTAATAATTAAGAGCTAATTATGCTCTAACATTGTGCATTTTAAGGGATGGTTCCCTTCTCCTTTCCTTCCAATATACATTCACAACATCCACAAGGCCAAGCATGGTAGTGATTCTGGAACATATGACACAGAAGGAAGGTACAGTATACAATATTTACACATCTGTATGGCTCTTAATATGTTAACCAAGCTAATGAGAAGCATTAGTACTAACCTCTCTTACCATTTTTCTTTCATGGGTTTTCAGGTATACGCCAGTTAGTCTTGAAAATACGTTTAGCAAATATGCTCGGACTGTGCCCGACAAATTGACCCTTGGGGAGCTCTGGGACATGACCGAGGGAAACCGTCTTGCATTTGACCCATTCGGCTGGTATGCTTAAGTTTATATATTTACCATAATTTTTAGGTTAAGTTTCCTTAGATTACATATTTAACTATGAAATAAACAGATAAATACCGCTTAAATTCATGGGATTAGCGCAACAAAAACCTTAGAATCATAATCCCGCTAAAGAGAAAATCTGATAGCATCACCTTGAATCTTAACCGAAAATCAAATATCAAATACTATGTGTACTACGTATTAAGCCTAGATCTTTCCCAATCTTCTTTCAACTAACTGGGCCAAAATCCAAGATATCCAACAAGCCCAATTCTCAATTATGATCACAAGTAACAAACTGGATTAGTTAAACTATAGTCTAACCTGTTTTTTGCAAATTAAAGCTCAATCAATGATTCTACAAATAGAGAAAATTCTAACTACAAACTTACACTAGGTGACAAATTAGTCATAAAAAAAGTGTCACTGAAAAAGTCCCAAGCCTAGACAATTTTTTTTTTGAACTCTTAAGAGCATTCACAAAGTAATCGATTTTTTTTAAGCCTCTGATAAATGGTTTTATATACCTAATTTTTGTTTTCTAATGGAATGAGGAGTACTGTATATGGTTTTATGGTTTATATATGGTTTTATGGTTTTATGTACAGGATTTATATATGGTTTTATGTATAGGATTGCAAGCAAGTTGGAATGGGGACTTCTGTATGTTCTAGCCAGAGATGAAGAGGGTTTTCTCTCCAAAGAAGCTGTGAGGAGAGTTTATGATGGAAGTTTGTTCGAGTATTGTGCTAAGATGAATTTAGGCGCCGAGTCTAAGATATACTAAGGCCAGCTTGGTATATATATATAATGTCAAATATGTAGCAAGTGAATAATTAAGAGGGAAGGTCTTTGTTTAGACATTTTGAGGTTTGACCTTCCAAGGTTAAAAGAGTCGAGACCATTTAAGTTTTTGCTGATGTTTAAAGTGGTTTTTGTATATTAGCTTGCTTGTAAGTTTTAACCAATAATCTTCAACTAAGTATATATCCACAAGTAGTTTATATAGTAAATGTACATCTGTCAAATCAGTGTGCTGCCCCAATTTTATTGAGAACAAAAAGATAGAACGACAAATATCTTAGGCAGAAGCAAAATAGGAAGGCCTCTTTATTAGGCAATAAAATTTTGGATGAATCTTCAGACAGAAATTTCAAGTACCAAAGAACTTTTTTCAAGAAACATAGTACATTGGGTTTGGAAGTTTAAATGTTCTCTTTGCACTTGGAAGTCCCTCAATGCTGCTGTATTGGTCACCAACAATGCCCCAAATCCTATATCCTTGGCTAATCAATTTTTTTCTAGCTCCTGCTTTGTAATCTTGCACTGAAACCTGTTCATCTTCAGGCCCCCTGTACCCAAAAAAAGCCTTATTTTCCCAGTAATATAGTTGTTTAAAAAAAAAACGAAAAAAAAAAAAAAAAGAACTGACCTTAATATCAGACTTTTCCATCCGTGAAAACCGACTTTCATAAGATTGTCAGTTGTGTCTGATCTGAGATACTCTCTCCTGGAAGAAACCAAAAAGATCTGCAACCCTCTGGATTTTATCTCATTGAAGAGTTTTAGTGAGTATTCCAAAGCAGGTGCATTACCTTGACCCTGCCATTCCTCTAAAGAGGTCAGGTTCAGCTTCTCTCCCCTGTTTTACATGAAAAATAGCTTAGTAAACATACATATAATCATACATAACCTACAAAAAAAACAAAACCCATATACATAATTGTTTAATTTATCATAAAGATGAAGGTTTCAAATCTCTGATGTTCCAAAAGTGAAAAGGAAAATTACCCATTATGGTAATTCTTGTAGTAAGGCACATTTGACAAGAGAGTATCATCAACATCAAAAATCCAAGCATCTCTACCATCTTTCTTCAAGCTACAACTTGTGCTGAGATAAACGAGGGACTCATCAAGTGCTCTTTCGGAGTCAACCTTGTACTGAGTCGAAGTCACGTATTTTACGATGTAGTCCTCACATTCTTCTGGGACAACTTCGAACTGTCGAATGTTGTGAATCTCAACATTCATCCTCCAGCTCTCGCAGTAATTCTTCAATGAGATTTTCAGGCCATTTTTCGTTCTCTGATTCAAAATGTTCCAATCTGCAAAAGCTAGGCCAATGCAAAGGCTTAGAAAACATAACAAGAGGATTTGGCTTCTGGCCATTTTGTTTCTCAGTAAGGTCATGGAAGAAGGATGTTGATAAAGGCTTTTATATGGCTCCAAATTGGTATTTGGATCAAGGGAATAAAATGGGGTCACATGGGGTTTGGTACAATTTGTCATGGTAGTATAGCCAGCTTGTAAGGCATCACAGGCTGGTTAGGGTGGCACATGCATGTTCTTTGTTAGTGGTGGAGACATGAAAACTTGGGTGACCTTGGATTGAATTATTACATGTGAATTGAAAATTAGAAAACCATAATAATATGCATAATTCCTTTGAGATCGTCTTATTGGAAATTTGGAAGGATTTACACCGATGGGTGACTTGATATTAAAACTTCTTGATGGTCAATATTGGGGAGCATCTAAAGGAGACAATGTTTCATGCGCTCAACAAAGACACTATTTATGTATTTGTCCACACCTACAAGATTATAAAAACTGTCGATTATTGTCTTATGTGTGTGTTTTTTTTTCTAATATGAAACCGCTTTATGCATGTGAGGTGGACATTGACTAAATGCTTCCGACTACCCTTCCCATTTCTGTCTTGGGCTTTCTTGGAAGCCTTATTTTTTCCACGTTTGAGGCTTGGACAGCTCACAAGCTTGAATTTGTTTAGGATAGAAAAAGTCGAGTTCTCTTATCAGCTCTCTCGTTTCCCGGTATGTGTTGCATTTGCATTTATCACAATGCAGTCCCGTGTTTGTCTCAAACACCAGGTGGTTGATCATAGCTTTTGGAACGAATTAAATATTAAATCCTAGAACAGAAACAGGGACTTTTGTCGATCTAAGTCTTTATTATAATCTAAATGACAATTACCAATATAATAAGTTGGAAATTTTAGTTAGTTATTCTCCTTTTGGACGTAAAAAATAACCATCTTAATGTCTTAGAAAGGCAGGCAAAGGAATTAGCGCCCGGGATTGACACTAAAATCATGAAATCTTCAGGTTTCTTATATTTTTTTCATTTGAAATCGAGTATTACTTTACTATTAGGAGAAGATCAACCCGAACTTACTTATATTAATGATGTTCCGCCGTAAAAATGCTGCTTTCTTTCCAGGAAAAGATAAGGCAATAACAAGCACAAACTAATAAGAGTAAAATTTCAACTTCGTAAGAGGGTGCATACTAAATCTAGGACACAAAACAATTCAACATAGCCTGGAGCTCTGGATCCACAAAACTTCATTCAATGTATACCAAACCTTGTACTCGGAAAACAAAAACAAGTTCAATTTCAAAAATCTCCGCATCTAGTCATATTAAAAATAAAAAAAGATGACAAGTACCATCTATCCTATGCAAAAAAAGAAGTCACGACTCTCAAACAATGGCGTTGGCTGCACTAGCAATCCTTGGCCACAGATCAGCACACTCCTTTCCGATTGGACCAGTAATGGCAGAACCTAAGGAAATTATAAACCAATAAGAAATGCTAAAGATATAAACGTCTTTGTGAAATAATCGAGGCCTGGAAAGAACTTGAAAACAAAGTCAAGTGAAATAGGAAATCCTGACTAACAGATGCGAGTAGTTTTTAATCTCAGATAAGAAATTTAGAATTAGTTCAGAGTTTCATACCTTTCATTTCTCCCTTTGGATTCACAATGACACCAGCATTGTCTGCAAACGAAACCATTTAACCCGACTATCAGAATATGTAACAGTGACAGTCACATAATCTTTAATTTATTTAAGGATCTAGGAACCAAGTAAAGAGTTAGGCCACAATGCAGAGAGTCACAGTGGCCAAACTCTGCCAAGGAGACAGGCTAGCCTACGTTTCTTTCCACCATCACCACCGACAAATCACAAAACTGAAACACTAAATGCCTTACAACTATGAAACACTAATCTAAACAAAAATCACAGATAAACCACTTAAAACAAGAATGTAGGGCCCTAATGGAGCAGATGTGAGCATAAAATGCCAAGACACACCTGCAACGATGGACTCTATAGATTTTCCAGACTCGTAACTGTATCAGCCATAAATGTAAAGGATGATACCTGACTTATGTCTGGTCGTATTTACTCTTAAACAAACAAAGTGCCAACTAACAATATACTTCCCTAGGAGAAAAGATTTGAGGAAAAATGTTAAAGAACGAGAACATTAAAAGGGATTAAGCGCCATTATCCCAACCTTGACAGGGATAATAAATTATAAACAAAATTACCATCTGGGTATTCAGGTGAGGTTGGTATTTTCAATATTGCTGGGTATGGGAAGTGTGGAGGCCTGTACAATTTAATCCTCCACACCACATCACCAGCGATCCAACAACACAAGTTCCAAACAGTTGAGAAGTAAATTATCAATAAAAAGGAAAAAAATCATGGACCCAAAACCCAGAATAGGTTTGGATAGCAAATTTATCGAATTGCGAAAAGCAAGATACTATAGAAAAGATACCACACTCGATAGAATATTCGACCATGTTAAATATAGCTGGTTATTGGAAGCATCCAATCATTGTACGCACATGAACCACTCACAGTGAGATATGAGCGCATCAGGACACCACTTAACCAGCAACCATTTTTTCCTCTGGTACCTTGAAATAACTTACAAATCCTTATTCCTCACTCAAATCTAGGTCGGGCATTAAAAGAAAGAGGTAATAACAAAACATTGTTTCATCTGGCTGGAGGAAATGATATCACACAGAATGATGAGGCAAATTACACTTACTAACACGTTGTGGATGCCAACCGCATAAAGGGAAACCAAACATAAATCCAACAAACTCATAACATCAAATTCGATTGGTTTAGCTTGTGCAAAAATGAAAATCAGGAACATATCACAAGGTGCAACGAAAAAAATGCACCATAGCATTCCCTATAAGCTAATGCTGGTAAGACTATATTGCAGATAAGCAGAAAGTAAAACGAAGTCATAAAATATTGAAAAAGAAAAGTGAAAAAACACTTGCAAAACAGCATATACAAAATTTAGAAAAATTCATGCAGAGAATCCAAGTACTTCATATTAAACACAATTTATTTAGAAAAGAAAAATGGCTGAAATATTAACCTTCAAAGTACATGTAGACACCATCCTTTCTGCGCCATGGTTTGCGCTGCCTCACAATGACGGCAGGCAAAACCTTCTTCCTGAGATCAGGCTTCCCCTTCTTAACAGTGGCCATAACCATGTCACCAACACAAGCAGATGGCAAGCGGTTCAGACGACCCTTGATTCCCTTTACAGAGATGATGTAAAGGTTCTTAGCTCCAGTGTTATCAGCACAGTTGACAGTGGCTGCCACTGGCAAACCCAGTGACATCCTGAACTTGTTACCTGCTGACCCTCCACGTCCTATACAAGGAAAATAATAAAAAATTAAAAAATAAATAAATAAACAAAATTTAAAAAACCATTACTTTTTCCGCTAAACCTCTCTACAAAATCACAATTAAAACTTCTCTGGAAATTAATCCAGCCAAAGTTTAAAAGTACCAATAATATTTAATTATTTATAATTCAAAATTCAGACGAATCATTATTTTTTCTTTAAACAGTTCTTATAAGCAACCAAACCCACCTAAAAAAACTCAAACAAAACCCACATTTCAATTCAACATATCAACATTGTATGCATAGTATACATGTACTCATTACAAGAAAATAAGAAAGCATGCATATATCACTAAAATCTTCAATTTCTGATACAGATTGTTTAAGTTACCAAAGAGATCCATCAGCAAAAAGCTAAACAAAGCAATAAACCAGCTAAATTTTGCTATTAGGATCCATTTTCAAGCTAAAGAAACAGCGTAAAGAGAATCGAAATGGTTAACTGGTTCCCTTATTTGCCAAGGATCCAAAATAAAAAATGAAAATGGAAATTAAAAAAAGCCGAAATCAGTGAAAATTTAGGAGCAAAAGAGGTGAGCTGACCTCGCTTCGACATTTTGGCCTGCTGCTGGAGACGACGACTGAAAATGAAGCTAGGGTTTTTGAGGCTATTTATAGAGAGGGCTACTAGGGTTTTCACTTTTCTGCGAGATCGCACTTTCTCATATTCCGGTTTACACCTTCGTCTTTTATTGAAATACCAATTAGGTACTCGTTCCTTCCAATGCTGGGCCTATTTGGCGTATATGTCTCTTTGCGCCTCCTTTGGTTGTCGGGCCGAGCACGTACTTAGTGAACGTTTGGGCTACTTACAAACCCCCAGGCCCAATGTCCAAAAATTTAAAAGTCCCCGGGCGTCCTGAATTTTTTTAATGCAATCGAGAATTTATTTAGAAAACTACCACTTTTAAAACTTTCTAGAAAAATATCACTTTTTTCGTTTCAAAATTGGTATTTTTCAGAGATACTCAAGGTGGCTACTCAGGTTACTTGAGGTAACCGGCAGAGTTACATGACTTCAAGTAACTCGATCGGTTACCTCAGCCCACTGGGACTAGCTAAACGGGTGGAGCAGGGTGAGGTGGGAATTGAGTATTAGATCGGGGTTTGACTTCTATGGTGTGTGAGTTATTTTTTTTTCTTTGTAATAAGTGGGGTCATTAGTTAAGCTTTATTTAAAAAAATAAAAATAACTCACCGGTTACCTCAAAGAGTATCTCATCAGTTAGTAAAAAAATTGTATTTTCTAATTAGTTCAAAAGTAGTTATTTTTTAAATAAATTCGGGAGTTCTCAAAGAATTTAAAAATACGGAGAATTTTAATTTTTTTTAAAAATTGTACTATATAAAATCAAATTTCCTCATATACTTTTCTCCTTGAGAAATTTACACTTGGTACGCTTTTTTGTGCTTTGTATTTAATAAATAACATTTTTTAGGTATATATTTATGTATAAAATATATGTGGTATACGTTTACAATATAAATTTGTATGGTATATGTTTACAATATAAATTTGTACTCTTTATTTATATTTACCGTATAATTTTATACCTATGGACTACATTTTGAAATATATACTGATTTTTAGATATAATTTTTATTCATAAAATATAGATCACAGTATGCATGAGAATTTATAGTAAAATGACCGAATCTTGTTCCCATTTTAAGCTGATATTCATTTTTTCAAATACTATAGCAACATGACTAATATATCAATAGGGATACTAAGTGTAAAATAAGATACATTCAATATAAAAATTTATACTCAGTACATAAATTAAAGTTGATATATAAAAAAACAAGAAGAAGAGCAAGACAAAAAGGGATTTGAAAGGAAGAGAGAAATAACACATAATAGCTGGGAAAAAAAAAAAAAAGATAGAGGTAAATCCCTGATCAACATTTCTAATTGTCTACATGTTGCTGCAGATCATGTAGTAAAAACTCCTTTTGGTCCTTATATAGCCTTAAATCCCATGCCAAGGAAAATAATAGCTGGGCCGTTATAAAAATAAGGTCTGTCTGTCTCCATTAAACTCATCTCCACTGCATCACAATCAAGTGCATCGTTAAAAAACTCTCCCATCTTAAGGGCCACCCATTCATTCTGTTCCTCCCCAGCAAAGGACCTCGTCTTATTATAATATCTTACCAAGTTGCTGGTGAACACAGACGTATAAACTTCTTTACCATCGTTAAAAAGTTTCATAGACATTAATGTGGAAGGAGGTGAGGATGAGAACTCGTTGAAAATATTGTATCCATTAACTTCAGTGGTCTTGTAATAAACATATGCCCTATAGGTTGTGTTCGGAGATAGTAGTTTTGTATCCAGTCTGCCTTTGATGTTAAAGACGTGCCCAAAATTGACTACTAAATTAGAGCTGCAATTTGATGAACAAACAAAATAATTTAGTTTACCTAGTCCGTTAAATAAGAATTATGTACATGTGATAACATCACAACAGAGCTTTGACTAAATTTATAAAAATAATAAGTAAATATAGCTTGTCTTCTATTACTATATATTAAAAAAGAAACAATATATATAAGTATATGTGATTTTAAAAAATATAGTGTTCTATTAATATAAAAAGGGATTGTTACAATTTTCTATTTTGTATTTTCTTGTCCTCAATCTCATTTTGGATATTATCAATATTGATATCCTGATTTCAAAATTATGACAAATTCATTCCCTTACTATGACACTAATTAATGTGACTTGTGAATTTACTAAAATAGCCTATAAAACTAAATTAAAATTAAAAAGTATCTACAAATATATAATAAGAATCATAATAATTAAGGGCCTGATTGGTTTAGTATCCAAATTTGATTTTATAATTTCAAAAACTAAAAAAATATGGGGCCCACATAAACACTTGATTGGATGTCCATTTTTTAAAAGTCTATCCAAAAACAAATTTGGATTTAGCCTTAAAAAATGAAAACGATAAATTAACATTTTCTATCAAACCTTCCAAAAGATGAAACACTCGATTCTATTTTATTTTTCCCTTCTCTCCTTCTTCCCCTCTTGTCTTCTTATTCTCATACACTCAATATCTTCAGCTTCCAGCAAACTTCCGATGACCCCAGTTATTTATAGACAGAAGCCCAACTCCTTTTTCTCAATTGATCTCCTAGAGCAGTTATTTATAGACCACAACCCATTATCTATTTTTTTCCCCCTATTTTTCACTTTTTTTTCAACTAATTGATCTATGATCTAATATTTTAATTGCCTTGAAGAAGGATGAAGGGAAAGGGAAGGAGTCGGATGTCGACTATGGAGAAGAAGTGTACATCGTTTTTTTTTCCCCCCCTAAAATAGAGTAAAATTTATAATAATACTTTTTACGATAAAAATATAAAAATACAAATATAGTATAAGTCTTATGTATATTCTCTAAAACAAATTTAGCGCATATCTTTCTAAAAAAAATAAAAATGAAAATTTTTAAGTATATCGCCTAAAAGAAAATTGTAAACACAATGTATTATGTCATAGTTATTAAATATATAACAATGGTATGATACTGTAATTAATGATTGTGAAAGAAAATAATATAGTAAAAATATAAAATACTAATATATATATGTGATAATTTACTCCAAAAAATATATATTAACAGCAATAATAATCAAATAAAAAAATAGCTGTAGTAACAAATTTTTAAAATATAATAAGAAATAATAAATAAATCGTGTTTTCTCTAATTGTGCAACCAAACATAATTTCAGTTTTTTTAAATTCAAAAACAATAACAAAATTATGCAACCAAACGAATTTCCAAAAATCTATTTTCACTAACTCATTCCAAATTCTTATTTTCGGATAACCCTATTTAAAAACTAGACGTTATACCGCACTTTGCGCGATACGGTATTAATTTATAGTTAGGTTCAATATATTACAATACTAAAGAATGTATTTGTCTCTATATTTATTTTGATGAGATGAATATTACATAACTTTTTGTTCAATGGACTAAATTTAATATAAGGTATA
>JXTC01000048.1:598235-699355 GCA_002914845.1 Trema orientale
GGTAGTGATAAAGTTTTGAGTTCTAAATCATTTTCGTGTTGATATTATCTAGAGTTTTCTTTCTAATTGTTTATTTTGAATCTAGATTTTGGAGTGTACATGTATTTGGTTTATGGGGAAAATTATCTAGGGACAAACTAGGAGAAGAGCATGAAGAATTGGCTGATTGGATAATCTAGAGGGAAATATCAGGAAATGATGCGTTATTTTATTGTAAAGTTTTCATATGATTTTTGCTTTCCTATTTGACCCAACGAAAATAAGGGGTTCGTGATTTGGGATGGTTTTGTGTACTAGGTTAGAATGATAAGGTCTTTCTGATAATTTTGATCTAGTTTACCATTTGTTTTTCAATACTACGTGACAAGACAAATGGCCTGTTTGGGATAACTTTTACTTCCTGAAGTAAAAGCTCAAGAAGATCTTCTTGGAAAAACTAGTGAGTCCATGCTTCATTAAAAAGTCTTCTAAAAAAAGATACTCTGATAATTCATCCAAACGCTCTCAAAAATAACTTTTGGACTCTAAAAAATATTTGGAAACCATGCCAAACAGGCCCAAATTAGTTATCACAATTCAACGGATGAATTGAAACTTAACACACATAAGTTAAAATACTATTTACCACTTGTATAGTGACAAGTCATATATATCACATATCAGATGACATTAAAAAGGTAGAACATAAGTTGAGATGCTTAGCATTATTCAAAAGAAAAATATATGAACTAGAAAGATCTCAACTCAAATATTCTCAATTACTAGATTTTTGAGTTGTTTACATATTTGTCCTATCGATTTGATCAAGGAGTATTTATGTTTTAAAATTTTGTTCAATCAAAATCGGTTTTTGACTGAAAAATGGTATGAATTTGATATAATTTATAAATTAAAAGGTCTATTGATAATATCCAAAATCAAAGGTATACAATTAAAATACAAGATATAAAAGTGCAATTATCCTATGTTAAAAAATGTAAGTTCTAAAAAACCACTTTGGCTTCTTTAACCTATTGATTCAGTGCTATAATCGTGAGCCAAATAAACAGTTCAATAATAGATGTTTGCAAAGTACGTTTTTTTTACAAAGTACAAAATTCAGATCTCGTACAAATACCAACACCAACACCAAACAAGCAGCAATTGGATCTTTTTTTTCCTTCTCTTTATTTAGAAAGAAAAAAAAAAACAAGTTTATAAGCTTTTTGTATTAGATCATATATAATAGAAGTTTGGTTTTGTGCTAGTGGATTTAGCGTTTTTACGTCTCAATATTGGATTGAATAATATTTAAAACCAAATCCACTCTCATCAAATTAAGAAAAAATCTTTTTAAACAAATAGAGACTAGTTTAAATTTTTTTCAAAGTAAAATTTTGGAAACAAAACAAGAATTTCTCAATAAATTATACATAAACCATGTAAGACTTACCCGAATTCGTCTTCTAGAATAAACACTGAATTAAGTCGAGGATATTCTACGGTTACATAGAAGCTTTTGGATTGCAGCCCATAAAACACTTTTCCACTTGAGTTATACCTAAAAAACTAAATATATATATATATATATGTTCCAATTAATCAACCTTCAAAATATTATAATCATATTTTATAATGAACAAAAATTGTATTATAGAATTACGACGAACCTTAGTATCATTGTCGAGATAAATAGTGGATTGAAAGACACTCAAGTAGAAGTGCTTCTTAGAGGCAAAAGTAGAATCGCATCTGGAGATGATCTCTGAGTAATTGGACGGCAAGAACTTCTCCCACACGAGATCTGATTCGGTGGCTGATCGGAACTGAGATGAGACGGCTGAGAACCGGCATGCATCCCGGGCCGAGGTCTTGGACAAGATTAGGGATATCAACTCCTCTGGTAAGGCTGAGAAATACGACATCGTGATATCATGGTCATGGAATTGCTCCACTTGGTTTTCTTGATGTTCCATCCCAAATATTGTACGATGTGATCTCTTTTTTTCTAGCTATATAGTAATGATAAAGGCTAATTTATATATAATAAAGTGAAATTTTAAACCAACTAGGAATCTGTTATTATGCTCCGTGCACGCTTGCTTTTCGCCGAAGACGGCAAGTACGTACGGCTTATTAGATAATCCCGCTACGTACAATTACTTAAATAAGTCATTAATCAATAGTTTTCTAACCCTAACAAAATACAATTTTGAAAGTTTCAAACACAGAAAACGGCTAGTTAAATATTTAAGTAATACTTTCCAAATTAAAAGTGTATATTATTTATATTCAATTTTTATGCATTCTTATTGCCATTTAGATTAGTAATTAAGTGCTTGAGGTAATACACGTACAAATCCTGGAGCAATAGGAGAGAGTAAAAGAAAAGACGTAAAAAAATAAGAAAACTTATTTTATTAGGACCATAAACATAACGAGGAGAGTAAAAAATTACATCTAATTAAATTCGAAGATCTATATTGTAAAAACCTAGTTTTCTAAGGGTTATAATGGTCTTTTGACCAGGTTTAAAAAAAAAAAAAAAAAAAGAAAAGAAACTGACACATGTTTTTTTTTTCTTTTCTCTCTCCTCTCCCTCGTCACCTTTTTCTTCATCTTCTTCTTCTTCTTCTTCTTTCTTCACTCTCGGCCAACGGAAGAACTGAGGAGCCGCCACTATCGTCCGGCCACCGGCGAAGCTTCGTAGTGCCGCCGCACACGTCCGCCAGCCACCAGCCGCCGCCACCGGTGCTCCGATCGCCGGGATTTGCAAAGCTGTTTTGGCCCAAATCGGTTTTTCCGTCACCGGCGCCGATTCCGGCGTCCTTTCGCCGTGAAACCGGTCCCGTTCAACTCGTTTCCTCACGATCTTCGACGTGGTATATATATCTCGACCCCATACTGTCCGGATCAAAATTTGTCATTTTTGTTAATTTTGAGTTATTTTCGACCTCATATTTGGAATGTACTCAGAAAATGGAGAAGTTTGATATATATATTGTGTTGTTTGGTGATCGGCACAAAAATCGCGATCGGACGGTCGAGATTTTGTCTCGATTTGCGTGTCACCGGTCTGGTGTGGACCCGGACCCGAATTTGGCAAGTTATATGTCTAACCTAGCTATTTTTGGTGCTAGGAATTCAATGAAGAAGTCTGTTTGCGGAATTAAGACTCCGGTGAGAAGTTGGATTTTCGCAAGAAGACGATTGAGGGCTCGGAATTGGTTCCCGACCCTCCGGACGATCGTCAACGATACCTTGAGGACTCAATAGCGTAGAATCGCTATTCCGGTCAGGTAGGGGTTCAATTACTAAGTTTTCAACTTATTTTGTTTTAAATTATGTATTATGACCTATTTCTTGAAAATGTCGATTTTCATGGACTTCAATGGTTTGATTGAGTATTTGATAAACTTGTGAACTGTTGAAATGCATTGGATTGTTCTGGGATTGATTTGTATGATTTTTAAGCAGGTCTAAAATTTTGGTTTTGGGAAAATACAGCCGTTATGCTGCCCAATTTTCTGTAAATCCCAGAATAATACCAAATGAGTTTTAAAGTATGATTTCTTGATATACTTGATGCATGGTTATTATACACTTTATGATATGTTGTACCTACCATAGGATCACACACTTGAGATCTATTTTAGCATCATGGTATTTAGATCGCTGGCGAGTTGCTGCAGCGCTAAGTGAGAGACTTAGGCCCCTGCGCAGGTTTTGCTGACACACCTCCGGGTAGTGTCAGGATGCTGGGTACCTCTGTTCAAGAAGTATTACAGGACCGTGATGAGAGGATGAGAGCTCATAGATATACTTATACTTGGTTGATTTATGATATGTACAACATGATTACGAATATGATGGTAACTTTGGTTTTGATTTTGAATTTGAATATGTGATTACTTTTGATCATTTGCAAACTTGTTTATAACTGGATTTTTGAAAGGTACTAACTATGCAGGTTTCAAAAGTTGCATTCATACTAAAAATGTAATTGAATTCCTACTGAGCATGTGAATGCTCACCCCCCCTTATCTTTCCATTCTCAGGTGGTGTACAGTATGATTTGAGCAACTCTGGAGCGGAGTGACTAGAACTGGAAGATTGTTCTAGTTTAATAGTTGGTAATTATTCAATAACTCATTTTGGAACTGTAATAACATTTAAGGCTCATACTATGGATTCAGCATGTATTATCCATTATGCCTACTTGTGATGACAATGGTGATGCATGTTTATGTTTTATTACTATTATTAACAGTCTATGTCTAGTGGCGATCACAAACTGTGGGAATTTACAATTTGAACTATTTTTATAATCTTTTATAGAAGCTGTTGTTTTTCAACTAGTTGTCATTTTTCTAAAGAATTGCAGTTTCTAAAATTTTTCAAAAATAAATTATGAATTTTCACTTGTGAAATTTCTCTTCTGCCACTGGCCCGGGGTTTGGGTCGTGACATATATAAACAATAAGTTTAACTTTTTGCAAAAAACAACAGCTTGATTTTTCACTCTGTCAATAAAACTTGCTGTGTATCTTCAACCACTACAAGAAAATGGGCGGTATAGTGATGATATCTATAGCGACGACAAGTTAGTTGTCGCTATAGCTTAATGCTAAAGCGACGATATTCCTTTGTCATCGATATAGAAAGTCAAAGTATAAAATTTGACCAAATATTTTTTTAACGACGACTGTCGCCGCTACATGGGACAAAAACAGCGACTACTATGTATAGTCGTCGCTATAATTTTGGCACAAAAAATCGTGCAGAGTCAAAAAAAAATGTTTGACTTAAAGCCTTTATAGTGACGACTAGTCGCTATTGCATTTAGAAAAAATGACGACATTTAATGTCTCCATAGGACTTTCTAAAAATACCAGGCCAGTTTAAAGTAACTTGCGCGCGGAAAAGGAGCCAAAATTTTCAAGATTCATAAAAAAATCTTCTCCGTCGTTGTTATAGAGTAATGAAATTTTCAAATTCGTAATTAATTTTATAACTGAAAAATTAATTTTTTTTAAATTGTATAATAGCGACAATAATGTCGTCACTATAGGTAACAGTGAAATCAATTTGCCCGCCTATTTTTTTGTCAGGAAAAAAGTGGAAATTAAACAACATCGTTTAGAGTCTATAGTGACAACTTTGTAAGTCTATAACGATGACATTTGTCATTATTATAGACCCTAAGGATTAAAAGACCCGAGGGCCTTCTTCTTCCTTATTTTCCTTGTTCTCTCTCTCTCTCTCTCTCTCTCTCTCTCGCCACCCTCCTCCGGCACCCCTCTCCGCTGCTCTCCAGTAAGGCTCTCGCTCAAGTTTAAATTTTTTTTTCTGAGTTAGAAGTTAGAATATATTATTAAAATGTGGTTAGGCTTGTGTAGTAATTAAAAATAATAGGTTATTTTATATTATTAGAAATGTGTTTATAGTGATATTGTTATAATGAATTGTGATGATATTAGTTTATAATGTGATGATTATTTTGGATTCGTAATATGGTGATATTAGTTTGTTTATAAAAATATTGTGAGATTTATTTGAATTGATTAAATGTTTTGTGAGATTATGTTAGATTTGTGGATAAATTGAATATGTGAGATTAATGTTTGTGTGGAAATGAGTATTTGATGTAATTATGTTGTTGAATATGAGAAAATATATTGTGATTTATTTATTTATTTATTTTTAGTTTATGTTGTTCTTGGTTTTTAATTTAGATTTGTGTTCGAATAGAAAATGATAAATTAGAATTTTAGGTTAGAATAAGTTTGGTACATTAATGTCCCTTAAAAAAAAAAATTTGGTGCATTAATTAAAAATATGATGTATGTAAAAGTAATTAATTACATAAAAATTGCATAAAATTAGTAATTTATAATAAGAGTAATAAAATACCCAAAATGTCCATACAAGTAATAAAATACCCAAAATGCCCCTATAAGTAGTAAAATACCCCTATAAGTAAGAAAATACCCAAAATGCCCCTATAAGTAATAAAATACCCAAAATGTCCCTATAAGTAGTAAAATATCGAAAATATTCCTATAAGTAATAAAATGCCCAAAATGCCCATATTAGTAATAAAATGTCCAAAATGCCCCTATAAGTAGTAAAACACCAAAATGCCCCAATAAGTAGTAAAATATCCAAAATGATCATCTTAAGTAATAAAGTACCATAAATGCCCCTAAAAGTAATAAATGCCTCTATAAGTTGTAAAATACCCAAAATGCCCCTATAAGTAATAAAATATCCAAAATGCCCCTATAAATAATAAAATACTAAAAATGCCCCTATTAGTAATAAAATACATACAAAAATGCCCCTATAAGTAATAAAATATCCAAAATGATTATCTTAAGTAATAAAATACCCAAAATATCCCTATATATAGTAAAATGTCCAAAATGCCTCTACAAGTAATAAAATACCCAAAATGCCCCTATTAGTAATAAAATACCCAAAATGCCCTTATAAGTAGTAAAATACCGAAACTGCCCCTATAAGTAATAAAATACCCAAAATGATCATCTTAAGTAATAAAATACCCAAAATACCCTTAGAAGTAGTAAAATACCCAAAATGCCCCTATAAGTAGTAAGATGTCCAAAATGCCCATATAAGTAATAAAATACCCAAAATGCCCCTATTAGTAATAAAATAACCAAAATGCCCTTATAAGTAATAAAATATCGAAAATGCCCTTATTAGTAATAGGGCACACATGAGGTTTGTCAGTAGGCAGGGGCCTAAGTCCACCATCTCTAGTACATATGGTATGGTAATCTTTTTATATTGTTTATTATTTTTTTTTCTTATTGTTTTTTTTTTTAATTTACTAATCTAACTCAATGTCCAGGGGGATTGTAATACGGAAGAGATGCAGCTGATTGTAGAGAATTATCGGCAAAGGTATATGGATCTTATAACTGTCACCTGGCCTTTTGCTGAGTATGAGCAGAACTATGTAAGTAACTTATTACTTAATGTGTTATTGATTGTATAATATTTTTATTTTTATTAACGTTTTTTTTTCAACTGTTTATAGAATAAGATGGTTGAGATTCGCAATACTTAGCTGCAATCTCAAGCATCTTCATCTGCCTCAGGTTCCTCAGCACAGTTTGCACCACCACATATTGATGAGGCAGCGATTGCTGATGAGGTGCTCGGTATTAGGAGAGGCTATAGGAGAGGAATTATTTCGAAACACAAGAGAGCTACTAGCACATCTAATGCAGCATCTTCTCCACCACATCAGCAGTCTCATGTGCCAGACCCAAAGCTGCAAGACTTTTTCAGCCAGACACAGAATTATATGGCTGTGACCCACCAGCATGAGCAGGTTCTCATGGCATAGTGTGACGCGGACATGCGGTACTATGACGAGCAGATGACTTACATGTCTGATGCATTGTCGACATTGTTTCCGGGATTTCGTATGCCTGTTCGACAGACCCCTGCTACTCCGGCTGTTCCTCTGACACCCCGGCCCCCAACATTGCCTCCACAATATCGGCCTTAACCTCCTCCCTCACCTTCTGAACCTAAAGGCTTCGTTTGGTATGCAGGATAGGATAGGATAGGATAGGATTGGACTATTTTAAAAGATTGGATTGGATTGGATAGGATAGGATAAGATGGGATTATAGTCCAATCCTATCCTATGTTTGGTGTGCTACTTTTTGTTAGGATAGGTGTGTTTCATAATTTTAGGTAAATTACAAATTTTGAGGTTTGATTATTTAGAAAAATACCACTTTTGAAAATTAATTTAGAAAAATATCATTTTTAGAAATCAATTTTGTAAAAATATCATTTTGAAAAACTTATTTACAAAAATACCATTTTCAAAAAAAATATTTTGAAAAATACTACTTTTAAAAAAATATTTTAAAAAAACCACTTTTAAAACTTATTTTTGGAAAATGACATTTTTTGTAAAACTATTTGCAAAAATACCATTTATAAAAAATATTTTGAAAAATATTATTTCTGGTTTTACCACTTTTAAAAGTTAATTTTGAAAGTATCATTTATTACTACTTCAAAAACATTCTATTTTTTTAATCAAATTCATAATCCCTTCCAATCCCAAATTCTCAAGAGAATAATATTATCTCCTTCTAAGGGGATTATTTTTGGAGTGGATTATTTTAATCCAATCCAATCCATCTCATATGCATGCACCAAACATGGGATTAATTTAATCCAATCCAATCCCATCCTTATCCTGCATTCCAAACGTGGCCAAAGAGGATGAAGATGCTATCGACTTGGGTAGCTAGAGAGTTTTTTATTTATTGTTTGCAACATTTTTATGATTTGGATACTTTTATAACATATTTTTTTTCTTGGATCCGAATTTATTATATTTTTACGTGTATAATTAGTATTAAACTTAACGTTAGTGTTATAAATTCGTTCAATTTAATTCTAATTTTAGCTATTCGATTTTATTTTAAATTACAAAAATTCTAAAAATTTTAAATTAAAACACCTTTTTTTAATTTTTTTTATACAAAAAATTAAAAAAAGTTTATAGCGACGACATTAGTCGTCAGTATAGATATGTAAACGTCGTCGCTTTTACGTTTAACTAAAACTTTAAATTTTAAAATATAATTCTATAAGAAGTACGAATTACATCTGGGCGGCGCTTGGGAGAGGAGTCCTTGTTGGTTGTTGGGTTTGGGGAGTTTGGAACTGATGGGAGGCGTGATGGTGGTGGTGGTGGTGGTTGTGGTTGAGAGTGCGTGGGGACTTACGGTATGAAGAGCACTTTTATCTCCCTGTCCTCATGCAGCTTTGACTTTTGACGAGCCCTAGAGAGCCATCAATAAATTTGAAGCATCATTAACCATCACATAACAAGACTATGAGCTTAATACAAGAAGATTTGTCTTAGCGAACCACTCACGTTGTCACCAAATTGCTAACAGCCATTTGGTGTTGGGAATTCTAAGTTTTCGTATTAATGATGTTGGGAGTTCTAAGTTTTCGTATTAATAAGAAAGCTGAAGAGAGTGATGTAATTGTAAAGTAATAAGTAATCTGAAAAATTGTATTTGGTTGTATACTGAAATATATCTTGTTTATAATTCATAATCCCGAGAATGTCCAAAAAAATGTGTTTCTTTACACATGAGAATGTATTAATTTTTTTACATTTTGTTATAAATACTCAATGTATTGATTTTTTTATATTTTGTTATAAATACCTCTTCAATAATGCTATAGGACACCGTATAGTGTCCAATGCAACACGATGTGTTAGTTTGTAACTGACTAATTATAATTATACTTTAGGTAAAACTTATATAAGACTCAATCTATTAATTAGAATCACAAAGTAACAGACTGACACATTTTTGTGGTGTTAAGCAATCTTAAATAAAATCATTCCATATACTTGTATTATTTATGCTTTTGAGTACATGACACAACTGCATCCTGACACGAAAAATAATGACAATAACAAAACTCAAAAAAAGGCATTAAAATGTCTCTTTTTTGTTATTCGTTGTTAAACATCAACCCAACAAAAGAAAATTAAAGAAACCCTCCCAGCAGGTGCGAGCTAACAAGCTTGTGCATAACAAGGGAGGGAAAAGGTCAGTTGGACCGTCCAAACATCCCCACACTAATCAATCAAACACATAATCACAAAAGTACTTTACAAACCAACTTTAAGAATTGAAACTTTTTCTACCTCAAGCCTTTGAAGCTGCCTAATTCAGATTAATGACATTACACAAATCAAATGATATTACAGCGTCTCCAAAGCTGCCACCATTAATTCCAACAGTCAATAACATAGAATAGCCTTCTTCTTAGTCGAAGCTCTCGAACACGTGAGAGTTTCTTTACAGCCAGGTGAATTTTCTAAAGATGCCTCAGGTAATTTGGATAGAGTTCCATGTAACACTGATATCCTTCTTTAAGCCCATAGAAGTTCATATCTTTGCATCAGCTCATAAAACTACTTACCATGGGTAAAATCCACAACTTCAACTTTAGTTCTCTATCAAATTAATGTGGCAACAAGGGTACCCTTTTCACAATGTCAAAAGGACGAATAAGATCCAAACAAGACTTAATTTAGCAAAGAAAAAACTGTGCTAAAAATTTATAGCATTAAAAAGAAAACACTAAAGTCAACACCACATACGCATTTCAACAAATATCTCATTGGCAATATTTTGGACTACTTGACCAGATTATTAGCTGAGCTTTCTCAACCTTCAACAATAGTATTTCTAAAACTTGTGTTTTCAATCGATGTCAAAAGAATCATGCAAGAGATTTTCTTCCGAAAAGGAAAAAAGGAAGAAACTAATGCAAAAGTCACTGAATTAATAAGCAGAATAAACAAGTCAACTGTTAATACACTTTTCTACTATATAAAACTTACTACTTTGTGAAATGAAACTTGGGTACTTGAATGTGAAAGCATTTCTCAATCCACATAGTTCTAAATGTGCATGGGCTAAGAGCAAAGCAGGAGAAGATTAAGCATTATCTCGAGCGATAACAAATAAACTATCATTACACATCAAAATTGGCATTTGAACAAATTCAAAAAAAAAAAAATTAGCATTTGAACAAATGTCACCATACACTTAAGAACCATGTTTATAATAATTAGCAATGACAAGGTAAATATCAAACAAAGAAGTAGAACAACTCGGTATATCTTTATTAAAAAGGATTCAGGGTGCCACTTAATGAGAAAGTACACTGGAAATTAATTAACAAGGAAATAATCAGATTATAACATTCACATTTAACTGGTTTAAGTGCCATTTTTGAGCTTGGATACAAAATCATTTATCGATCTTTGCTTTCCAGTAACATAGTCCCAAATGCATCCATATGAGAGTGAGAGCCAGAAAGTGATGAACCAGTTAAGGGAGCGTTTAGTATAGGATTCGAATCTTATTCTTCAAATCCAGAAACAGTTTTCATGTAGAAAGTTGAAAGGAAAAATGTTTTATCCTTCCAACTTTCTATTTAAAAGCTGTTTATGGATTTGAAGAATAGGATTCGAATCTTGTACCAAACGTGTCCAAAAATTCTTAAATAAAAGACAGTTTTTTGTTAATAAATTTACTTAACAAGCAGCACTAAATTAGCTTAAAAAAATCACACACCACTGAAAAATGATCATAAGAGAATGATAACCCAATAGAGCACGGATGGCACTAGATCTTGCATAACAAAACATACAAAGAAAGAACATACCTCTACGAGAGATGGAAGCCACCTGTCAATCTTCTTGGCCTAGCTCTCAACACTTGAAAAAATATTTATCAATCTAATAAAGGAACAAGTGTAAAAGCTGCTTGGGAAAAAACTCGGAAAATCTAGAACATTGAACAGGCAACAAATGCAAAAACAAACATGTAAGTTAGAGAAATTTACCAGCCAAAAAGGCTAGGGTTACAAAGGAAGACAAGAAATTAGAGAGAGATGGGAAGAGAGAATTTAGTGAGAGAAAAGAACAAACGCCTATGAGAAAAGGCTCACCTGTCGACTGTTAAACGACCAAGGGAAGCGACAAAGGATTTTTTAGGCGTCCCACGATTTCTTGATGCCCCTTAATACAAAAACCACCGGTTGGGATGGGTTTGTCTTGCACCCGTTTTATCACAAAATGAACCCCATCGTGTTTACTTTACTGGGCATTGAAAGATGCAACTCTAGTAACAAACAAGGGAATCTTAAGATTCCTATTCCCATCCCCCTCTAAGCCCCATACCAAATGGCCCTTAGAGAGTACTTTCTAAATAAAGTATTCCCTACTTGGAATACAATAGCTAAACACTGTACTAAGAAATTCACATGACTCATCTAAATTTACACTAAACGAGATATAAACCTAAGTGATTCAGTTCCATGATCAATTTACTATCTCCTGTCCCTAATTGTCCAAGGAATATTTTTGCATGACAAAAAGAAAAGGAACATTTGCCAAGAGCAACAAGCATGATAACTGCGATCTATCAGCAAAGATACTTTACACTTCTTCCGTTAGAAAGTAAAAAATATTGATTCAATGAGTGCTAATTGTCAAGAAGTTGATTCCATACAAATGTGACAATATCAAAAGCTTGAACATTCAATTAAAATTTAAAGCAGTAAACTACACGTAACTTTTGGGCAAAAAAAGAAAAAAGAAAAACCCAATCAGACCAACTAATAAAAAATAAGAAAATCATCCCCTAACAGGACATTTACTTCCAGAAAACATGGTAATAGTAATCTCAATCGTAGTATAAATACCTATACCATAACTTAATCACAAGTGTAAAAACGGTAAGAGAAATACAATTACTACATTAAGTTCAACCTTGATCTTGATATTTCAATTCATGTACATCTTTTGGCCGGAGAGTTGGACTCCGTGTATGGATTATCGCTACTGCAATTGAGAAAGACTGCAGAATGGACAGAGTTCGTTGATAATGAATAAAATACAGATCATCCTGAACATTCACAATCCTCAATGTCGGAGCACTATGCTGTGAACCCTGAAAGGTTAGACAGGAGAATCAACTCAATATGTGTTCAAGGAAATGAAATAGTGCCATAGTGTTCAAGCTAAACATTACATACTGACTCCAACAGTAGAGGAAAATGAAAAAGGAAAAATTCATATAAGCCTGAGCCAGATATGACAATGTGATAGAATATTCCTGGAATCTCTCTAAAACATCCAAAATATCTGGAACCAAAATTGCAAAGAACTATGCAGGATGAATTATACAATTTGAAAAGCTGATAGTGAAAGGATCAAGTAGCCAGTTTAGTTCCATTAGACTACTTGCAAAAGTATATCATTAATTACCTTCCACACGCAATAAGTGTAAAATTTATATTGAGTTCACGTACTTAACCATTTCCTTTAAATCGTAACAGGAAGATAAAATGGTAACACAAACAAACAAAATGCGCAAAATTTCCATAGGCATGCCATGTAAGCAGATTCAATATCTTGATGAACTTTCATAGTACTATGACGACAAATAAATGACTAAGAAGAAAAAGTTGACTGACCTGTTCAATCAAATCAAATGATTTGCACTCCCCTTGCAGGTGGGGCAATATGTCATCTTTGCTCGATCCGGGTTTAAGTATCTTGAGAGGACAACCCATGTCCCAGCCACCACAGTCACAATGCCCACCAGATCTCCATCGTTCTGTGAGACTGGAAGGACCACCATTTCTGGTTCTTGGGCCCCCATGAAGACCTGCTGGGATCAAAATGTCCACACTTGTAGAGCAATCTCCATTATTTCGATAACGTTCGAAAGGTAAGGGAGCTTCCACAGATTTAGTGGTTTGTTTCACCCCAACTTTCTTGAGAAATTTCAAGCCCCAACCTCCAGTTTCCTCCTTTTGACTGATAGGGATGTGGTCTTTCACAATAATAGCAGCCAATTCAAAATTTGTAGGAGGAAGATCTTCTAACATAGTGGGCCCTCCTGTGGCTTCAAGATTGTCACCTGCATCAGGGGATGATTCCACAGTGCAGTCTTCCAGTATTGCACAGGGTCCACTATGCTTGGACATTGCTTTCTGTTTGGATGAGTTACTAGTCCTGAATACTTCCGCCACCTTCTTTGAGAAGCCTTTACTCTTTCTAAGATTATGGCTAGGAGTTTGCAACTCCGTGATATAATGTTCATTTCCACCATACAGAACAAACTCAGTCTCCATGATTTTTGAATTGTTTGGGTGGAGGGTGAAAGAACTGGACACCTTCATCTTACCAACAAGGTGAGACTGACTATCACAAATCTCATGGTCCTTTTGGCCCCCCTTTCCTGAATGCAATAAATATATATAGTCCAAAGCCTTGTCACCCTTTGACTCAACTTTCCACAAGTTGGCTATATAGACGTCTTTCTGGTCATCCATGGAGAAGACAAAATGAGGATTTCCATCCTTCCATGTACATTGGAGCATCCCCTGATAAATACTGGAAGAAGCAGAAGACGAAGTTTGATATGAACAAGCGGAACTTGTGCTCGGCGTAGAAACAAGCGTTTTATGTATGGTATCAGATCGATTTTTATACCTTTCCCTGACTGGGGTACCCTTGTCTAGATTCAATGACGAAGAGAGACTTACTGCACTAGGAGATTCCATAAAATCGTAGCATACCGAACCATTGACATCATTGGAGTTTATACTTCTCAAGTTTGCACTGCCATCTAATCCTCCATATTGGTGAAACAAAGGGCTCTTCAAGATATTTATCATACTTTTGCTCCCCATGATTGCACCCAGTATCCACTGTCCTGTTTGGCTTATGACTACATTTCCAGTTCCAGCGACCCTTGGACACTCAAACACTAACCCAGCTGAATCAAACGTACTTCCACTTCTAATTTCAGAACTCAAGCTTTCGGACAAGAAGCCCATCTTTGCCGAGCTCACATTCACAGACACATTGCATCGGGCTGTTCTTGAAGCTCTAAAGTGAATCAACTCCAAGCAACGACGGAGATACTTTTCATCTAAACTAATCATACGTTTGGGAATCATAGAGTCCAAGCCATGAGTACTTTTAAAGAAAGGATGCTTTCCACCACTTTTACCAATTTGTGAATGTTTAACACTTACGATTAAGGCTTGCTCAGGATTTACCCATCTAATTAACCTTTCTGACTTAGACCTATACTTATCCTCACCTGACAACTCTTTGTCCTTACTCAAACTGTTTAACGAATCCTCATTCCCGCGGCCATTTTTCTGAGCCTTCATAAATTTATTAGCCATCTTTTTGCGTCTGACTAACTAACACACGGTAAAGGGGCCAACTTCTTCTCCATCTTCAGTCTCAATCCAGATACACTCAAAAGTACACCACAACATAGACACTGTCAGTCCAAGAGAATCATGTAAGAACCTGAAAACACAACACAAAATCCAAGCACCAAGCCGTCACAAAAAGTGCAAAATAAGAAGCTAGAATAGGAAGAAATCTACAACTGAAAAAAGAATCTCAATGGAACCCTTATCAGCAGAATCTTCAAGAAAATAACAGAAATAAATGGAGGTTATCATGCGTAAAAATAATGACTTGTTTTTTCAAAACTAAATAGAGACACATGATTAAACTATTTACGGTTCAACTAACCATAAACAAGAAACTTTGAAGCTTCTATTTATTTGACATGACCTAGGCTTCAAATGCAATAGTGAATATTTCTAACCATGGGCATCAAATGCAATAGTGAATATTTCTAATCAACTCTTGATTATTGAATGATTTTATACCTAACCCTCAAGCAAGAAAAAAAAAAGGAAGAACAAAAGAAAATCAGTAGCAATGATTGTAAAAATGATTGGTAAGGGAATCAAACATTTCAATTTGCAAATAAGAAGATACTAAACTAAACAGACACCAAATAGACGAAAGACATAAGAAAGGCCCCTTTATTATAAGTATTTGCAAACAAAGAAACCCAAAACTCAAATGTTTCATATACAGAGAGAGAAGTAGCAGAAACTACTTCAGAGAATTAATGGCAAGCAAACAAAGATATTATCTCATTCCAATCTGAACCCAACTCTAATAAAAGCCTACCCTGTGAAAATCCAACTCAGGCTCACCTTCTTCTTAACCCTCTGATGAAAAAAGAAAAGTCTTTCCAAGAAATGAGAAAGAAGAACAGCAAACCAAAAAAGATCAAATCTTTCTACAAATTATCTCCATTTAAATAATGAATCCAAGAAACATAAATCCTACTATACATTAAAAAAATTGAAGCTTAAAGCATAATGTAGTCTTATAAAAACCAATTATAGCAAACAAAACACTTAAAGAGGTATTAAACCATAAAAACTAAAAAGCAGAACGATTAGGAGAAGATTAAGAAGAATCAAACACACCCTTTTTCAGTTTTTGCTTATCTGAAGAAATGGATCCAAAGAAAAAACCAAGTGCCTCAAAAATCAAAATACCAAGAAGCTGAAGAGAAGAACAAGCCGGTTCCCAATAAACCCAACACTCTTTTTTCTCAAATTTTGAGCTTATAAGTATTTTTTTTTTTTCCCAAATCACTCTCAGAAACTTACAATAAATAAAAAAACAACGGCTGAAAGGTCAAACTGAGTGAGGGGCAAAGGTTAAAAAAGGAAAGAAAAAGGTAAATGAATACCAACAAGGCTTGGCACATGGACGAAGAAAAAGATGAGAAAAGAGACACCACCATGGCTAATGATGCCGTAATACTATGTTCCAAACTCCTGTACTTCGACTTTTAAGAAAAGGGTGTAACTGTCTTAGGCATTATTCTCGACTGTGAAAGAGAAATTCACCAAGAGAACTCGTTAACTTAACCAAGAAAAAATAGCATTATAGCCTAGCCAAAAAAAAAAAAAAGTCCCAAAAAAAAAAAAAAAACATAGTGGGGTAATGTAATGGGGGGTGATCGATTCGTAAGCCACGTTTTGTGGGTTGAATTTTTTTGGGTAGCCTTAAAACCTGGTTACGTGTGGGACCCAGTTGTTATTCATGGGCCAAAGACAAGCTTCTTTCCCACATTAGATAAAGATGCCTGCCTAATTAAAGAGTTTTAGAAAGACAGGAAAACAACACAAGAGGAGAGAGAGAAAAGAAAGAAAGACTGAGAAATGTGAGCTGGTGCGCATGACAGCTACCGGACTCCACTAATTCCAAACAAGGCTCCACTTGCCAAATAGGAGCGAGAACTGAAGAAAACACCCACATGACCCATCAGCGTATATTGTCTTGCATTTTATCTTTGGTTTTTTTTACTATGTTATGTTGTTGTTATTTGATTGTTAGCATACTAATTTGTACGGTTGCACAGGTGGCCAATCAACTAGTTTGGGATTAGAGGAATACATAAAGACTCTTAACCTTTAATCTTAATCTTAGCCAAATGAATCATTATGAGACTCGTGTCAAAGAAATAAATCAAGTGTGACAATTCAGAAACGTTCATTACTCACCACGTGAGTAAGTTGGCAGCCAAGTCTCGGCAATACCGAGTCAAGTGTGTCCATTAGTTTTTGGTGGAACTAAGCTTTCCTGACGAAACTAGTTGCGACTCAAAGTTGATATTCCACTGTATTTGCGGTTCTTATCACAGTCAGTGTAGTAGTTACTAGGGCTAATGCTCCTCCTTATGGTGCTCCTTCTAACACTTTCTTTCTCTAAAAGACATTCATTACCCGTTTTCAAGTTTTATCATGGTTTAAAATCTTTTATGCTTATAATTTTGCTGACTTTTGGGTCAAACAAATTTGGTTTTTCTTATGTTCTCATTGAATATTGATTGAGTCCCAATTTTCTACCAAGGACTTATTGGGCATGTGAATAAGAGAGAGAAGAAACATGGGATAACTTAGGAAAATGGTTAAGTACACTATTTATATATTATATAAAATAAAAACATACATACCCCCCCGGAGTTCTTGCCTTTACCTACCAACCAACATAATATATTACATTCTTTTTGTTGTTAGTACTCGTATGTTTATTTATTGCTCTCTGCCAATTCATAATAATGTGCTCATATTCTCCTCTCCTAAATATTTATTAATCACTATAAACCGGGCGGCGGGTGATTAAATATACTCATTCGGATCTTATCAATGCAATCACCTCTACATTGATTTCCAATCTCCAGCATTTATTAATCAATGTCTTCATCCAAAGTTGTATAACTTTATATATCATTTTTTAATATTACACTTTAAAAGATCTCCATTGGAATCCCTCTAACCGTCATGTGCTTCTCTTTTCCAACTAGCCTATTTCTTTCATTATAAAGTCTGCATAACTACAATTAACAACCATATGCATAAGCCATAAAACATATGTATTGGACAGAAAGAGAACAATGGAGAGGAGAGATTCTTGTACCAATATGTTCGTATAACAATGTCTAGTGGAGCAAGGCTATGGAGTACTTAATTTCACACTCTAATAAAAGTTTTTAACCTATCACAAATTTATATATAAATCTCACATCTTTATTATTCACGTGTGGTGCTAAGCACACACTTTCGTTTTCAGCATTTTCCTTTCTAATGATATGTTATGTAAATAGTAGTTTGTGAAATTTACTTGACTCCTATGGAAACCATAGTGAAATTTACACCAAATAATTGCATTATTTGCGATTATCTTAAGGTGGTGAAAGAAACATGATAAGAAAAGTTCTTGAAAATAAAGATGAGGATAAGAAGAAGACTACTACTAGATTTCTAGTTTCGATAAAATAGCTATCTTATTTTTTTAAGTAAATACATTAATAAACGGGTTTATGCGAAATTATGTGTTCTAGCATATGTAAATTTATACTTTTATATTTCAAATTTCGAAAACTTTATACCTTCTGTGCATATTTTGACTTATTTATGGTATTAAAAGTTAAAACTGCCCCTTATATTCTCGTTACCAAACAAAATAAATGAAAAATTAATTAGACTAAAAAATAAATTAAACTAAAGGTTTTAATTGTTTTAGCAAGTTTGTAATAAAATTTATATATTCGGAAAAGTAAGCAAACCTTAAATCAGTTTCATTGTTAAATGATGGATAAATTTGTTATTTGTGTGTGGAGCATGTAAAATTTTGGAAATTTAAAATCGGAATGGTATAATTTTTTAGATGCCAAAAGACATGATTTAAATTACATAAAGTGCATACTTCAGAGAATTTTTTTAACCCTTAATAAATAGGAAAAAAAAAACAGAAGAAGAACAGTTTGTTATTTATGCATTTGTTCTCCTTACGATTAATAGTATAATATTACTAAGAACACTAATTATTTACACTAATTTTGTTATGTCGACTGACACAATCTTTTTTTTTTTAACAATACTAAATAATATTACCACTTTAGATAGTGTTGTTTCGCATCAATACAATGACATGTGATTTAAAATCATGTTACATATTATCACATTAACTATCGTAAATTTTTGAAAAAAATTACTCTTTGTCGTTATTCTTAATGATAAGTAAACGTGTATCATTAATAGTAATTGAATGTTACACAATGGCAATTTGACAAGACATGGTCTGTCCTAAGAAGATAAGAATTTGGCCTAAAGTATCTATTTATGTATTTGTTTTTCTTTAGAAAATTAATTAAGTTTTGGGGCAAATTGTGGTTGGTGGTCTCAAAGCTAAAACTCCGTAAGTGGAAGTATGCGTAGTGGAGATGTGACAAACGAAATGGTACCTCCACTATTAATTTGATTTATAGATGTTGCTTATGACGATTAACAATCATGCATGTGCAATTCAATTTTTCAAAGCTCTAATATTTCATTTTAAATGTACATAATGGCATACGTTGACCGTTTAGACTTTGGCATCATTGAAAGAGAGAGAATTTAATATGACATCTATGCCATTTGATGTTAACTATCATTTATGAATTATTAATCTATATGGTCTGGTGTAATTAATTTCCACAATGATCAAGTAATATCTACACCTCACTTAGACCACATTTGAAGTGATCTAATTGGGTTTAGCTTAAAAGTTTTCTTATGATTGGTGCTTACTTAAAAGTTGAAATATAAAATGTATCTTCCTTAAGCAATAAAGCATACAGCTTGTTACTTCACCTATCACTCACTCATTCTTTTTTTTTTTTTTCATTTTTGTTTTTTTTTTTTTTCAAACTTGGCTTAAGAGATGATGAATTCTAATAAAAACTTGATTCAACACATAGCATATGTTCCCGATTCCCTCCAAAAATTAAAAAAAAATACATAGAATATGTTTGCTTTGCTACTTTCGGCTGCTATAGGGTAGTAGTTATCTGTATTTTTTTTTTTTTTTTTCAAATATTTGTCTACATCCGAAATTTCAGGTAGTGAGAATATTAAAAAGAAAAGTTATAATCATTGGGACCAACTGAATTCTTGAATTGGACAATTTGGGGCTTAAATGGATGAACTTGGTTTTAAAATCTTCATTGACAAAGAAAAGCTTGTTTGTCAAGAAGGGAGCCGTCACTACAACTACCTTTGGAAAAAAAATGGAGGCATTTTGTTATTTACTGGCTGGAAGTTGGCTTTAATCAACTATTTTACAAACCTAACTTTCTAGGCCTTATTTGTTTTCAAATATAGATCATTTGGGATTTGATTCTGACCTTCATAACTGTTGATTATTTATTTTGTTCTTAATTAAAAAAAAAAACCTAAAACATAGGAACCAAAAGTCAATTTCTCATTTGATTTGAATTGCAATTTTATTTATTTTTTTGGGGGGCAAGAATTGCATTTTATAATATGTAATTATCTTTGTATTACAGGTGGAGGTGGCAAAATGAGTGGGCCATGCCGGGTGAAAACGGGCCCG
Source organism: Trema orientale (assembly GCA_002914845.1). Lineage (NCBI taxonomy): Eukaryota > Viridiplantae > Streptophyta > Magnoliopsida > Rosales > Cannabaceae > Trema > Trema orientale. The sequence continues at coordinate 618,598 of JXTC01000048.1, forward strand.
GTCGGAATTTTTAAAATGGAGTATGGCCTAGACCGGCCCGGTCTTGGCTCAAATTAAAAAAAAAAAAAGATAACTATTTGTATAATTAGTTAAAAATATTAGAAATTTATAAAAAAATAAATAATATATTATATTTTTTTCCTATTGATAAAAATTTATAAATAATTAAATAAGCTAAACGTATATAAGTTGAATAGTTAATAAAAAAAAAGTTTAAAATAAAAATCTTAAGAAAATTATTTAGAATTAGTTTGAAATATGAAAATGTGAAAAAAAAAGTGAGGGAATGTGTATTTATAAGTATTGGAAAAAGTTTTATATTTAAATTTATTTAAAAACTTCAAAAAAAATAAAAAATTTGGCAGGCGGGGCCGGGTCGGCGGGCCTAGATATCTAGGCCTAGTCCAGCCCTACCCTTAGGGCCGAGCCGGCCGGCAGCCCATTCTATTGCAGGCTGGACCGAGTAGGACCACGGCCACAATGACGGGCTGTGGGTCAGCTCGTTTGGCCCGACACATTTTGCCGCCTCTAATTACTGGACATCACGTGATTTTGATTTTTGAGATAATTCTACATTATTCCAAAACATAAGAGTACACTCCATTAACTACGAACATAAATATTTTTCAGATTATATCTCTTAGGAGACAATAAAATAGCACATTATCGCTACTTATTGCTCATCGACGTGATAAGTAAGCATGATTAGGGAGGAGGCCATAACAAACTTTTTCTATTCATAGAGCCTATGTTTGAGTTGTCATTCTGTTTTAAGCAAATTCTTGAGAAAATCATATCATTCTTTTTATTTAAAGGAAAAAAATTGAAAAAAAAAAAACGAAAATCAGTAGTGTACCCGAGCGAGCCCAGCCTAAGGGAGGTGTTCATCATGCTTGTATTCTTATAGGCCTTATAGGCCTAGAATTAATTTTAGCCCTTGGCGAGGGTGTTTAGGAAGTTACTTTTTTTTTTTTTTTTTGAAGGGGAAATACTTTCATTACAAATAAGAAGATATTACAATACTCATAAGAGGGTTTTTGATTACAAAGCAGATAACCATAAAAAACTGATTAAGGTTTTCGAAGGAAATTTGTGCACTGGGATCTTAGCGAAATCGACCTGGGAAAAGGAGATTTGTGCAGATCACCGTTGTTGTGCACTCCAATAGAGCTCTAATCATTAAGTGTTAGCTCGTTGTGACTCTCCACTCAATATTCATTGTTGGTGTCTCTCGCTTCACATCAAAGAACTATCAGAGGACAAATACTACTATACACACCGTCCAGATCTGAACATATCTTAGTGAAAATCATACTAAAAGGATCCACACAATGATATCTATTACAAACCACTATAGATCTAAATCTAGGTGGACTAAAATAACAACAACAAGCAATAAACTACACACTACTACAAAAAAAACTGCAAACCATATATACTACCATAGATCAGGATTTAGGTGTACTAAGATCACCCTAAATCTAGATCTAGGTGGAAGATTACATTCCCAAATAGGAGGATTATTTGACAATAAAACTAAAAAGACAGAAAAAACCTGAGAAAAACTCATACCGGAGAGAGAGGAAGCCCCCCTCCCCGGTAGAGGAGGCACCTGTTAATAGAGCGAGTGAGAAGAAGCTGCTATAGGAGAAATAATCGCTGGCAGAAGAAAATACCAAACTCCGTTTTAGAGAGAAGGCAGAGCGTCTCTCTCTAAAACCCCTCTCATTTTCTTTTATTTTGGTTTCTATACTTTTTTACACCCTCCATCAAGAGAGGACAATCGTAGGAAGTTACGATTTTAGCTTGACCTAAGGGCATTTAAGTTAGTTTTGTCGTTTGGTAGAGTTTACCTGGGTTAAAGTTACTTGTAGGAGGAAATGGCATAGAATGAAACTGAGTGGAAATCATATTATTTCCATGTGTTAAAGTTACGTGTTTAAGATTTAAACGAAACGTATATATATAGGTTGCCAATCCAGTAGGTTTTTTTTTTTTTTTACCTATGTGTAAGTATTTTTTTTAGCTGTTGGATCATCATCTAATGGTGATTTAACGGCTATAATGAGGTGTATGAAAAAACATGCATCATTAATGTTATTTCTCTCTCCTACTTTTTACAATAAAAAAATAGGCATAATAAATTTTTATTGACCAAAATGATACCTATGTATAGATTAAAAAAAAATACGTATTGAATTGGTACCCATATATATATGCATATTATATAGTATTTATATGCTTCACGTATAAGGCGAAATGGAAAAGGAAAGAAAACAACCAGTTGAAATGGCCTCAGTTTTACTTCTTTGATTCCCTATTTCCTTTGTCTATTGACAAATTTGTACTTTACATAAACCAAGAGATAAATGATTAATGTTCTTTAGTTCTCTTCCCTTGTACTTAACAGAATTTTTTACGCTCAGCCAAACACTATGACAGACTCACAAACAAAAGAAAATATATACTTAAGGATTGTGCTATTGTCTGATACATCTGACGTATTTGACGAATCATAATTCTCTATTAAGATAGGTCTTATAATGGAACCCATAAGTATTTGATACATCACAATTCTCTATTAAGGTGGGTATTATAATAGAACTCATGTGAGTCCTATGTCCCCTATCCAATAGACAAGTGTGATTGATCACAAGACGCATCTAACAATTTAGAAACGGGAAGCACTAACTACATTCTCTTGTTTCTAAAATGATCGTACCCTTTAGAAACAAGAGCTATTGCTAAGCAAGAATGCAGGCCAATTTGGCAATTTGTACCATCATCAGCAAGGGAAAGTTGTACTACAAATTACGGACCAGGGCAGCAATAATATGGGCCTGCTTTCTGTTAACCCAGATGGCCTTTTGGTGTTTTTTATGCAAACATGTTTGTTTTATGTGTTTGTCTTGGCTCTCAATAACATCAAATTGAGTATGCATATTTTTGTAATTTTTGTTGTCATGTGTTCTGGTTTTGTTTTAACTGTGTGTAAGTGTATATGTGTGTGTTTTTGTTCTTGTTGTTGTTTTTTCAAAAGCAATAATTAGCCTAGATATGTTTGTTCCTTTGTTTGCCTTTTCTAGCCAACTGGTGGAGTCACGGGGTAATCAAGATTGATATTAATGAAATGACATTATTAGAAATGCATAAAGTGGACTGATATCTAGAGATTTATGTTTCTCTTCTTTTCCACGATATTGAGTATTAACATCCACAAAAAAGGCCAGTGGAATCAAAAGTAAATTGTACTTAATGCCTCCTTTTCAATGATATGAACATTGACAACTAAAGCCAGTGATGTCAATAGAAAATGTCACAAAAACTTATTGCTGATGCTTATTAGAAACCTCTCATGTTCTGAACAAATATTTGTGCTAAATGCATTTTTATGAGTCTGTATCATAAAAGAAAAGATACCCAAGAAACAAAAGGCAGGAAACTTGTTACACTAGAATTTTAAGGAGGTAAAATGCCAAAAGGATTGAACAGCATAAGGAATCTGAAGTTGGTACATTTGGATAATATCTACAGAAACTACATTGTTATTCACTTTCTACGTAAGCTTGACTCGATTTTTTTTACATATATATATAGATATATGATGACCCATTTATTGAGTTTTTATTAAGCCAGGATATTGAAATCCTAGTTGGAACAGGGTCCTGCAAAATTGGTAGATAGGTCTAATACCAGAAAACTAAATCAAATCCAGGATTGGATGGGATAGTTACATTTGAAGGAGTTCACTCCACTAATATGAGCAAATATATCTGAGGAATCAACCATATCATCCTCCTCTTTCACAACAACCTGTACAAGACAATGAACTGATGTTAGTTTGAAAAAATAAGATGGGCAATCTTTAAAAAATGAAAAACTGATACCTATAAACTTTTAAAATTTGGAAAGACATGAAACATCGTCTGTCTGTATAGAATTATATGGGACCAGGATCTTACTTCTTCATCATCATCATCTTCATGATTGCTAGAAGCAGTTCTTGGGGTCTCTCCAAAATCATCATTCTTTGCAAATCTTCCTCTAACTCGGGGTCGGCTATCCGCAAGCGTTTTTCGACAAGCATACTGCAGATTTTCTTGCACCATTAGTATTGTTATGCCTAATATAGAGCAGAAACATTCGTAGTTACATGCATAAAGGATATTTTTGCACAAGGGAAAGAGAAGATGTATAAAGGTATGATAGTAATGAGAGAGACAACCTTGATTTTCTTGCTGAAGTTCCTTTCATTCCTTTTCTTCATGTATCTGTGGATCTTTTCTTTCCTCTGTTCAACAGAGAGCTTTCCTACTTTGAATGTTTGGTCTCCCATATTTGGAATATCTGTTGCTAAAGAAGTAGAATTCCCAGCCCCACCCATCAATTGTTGAGACTCAGTTCCAAGTGCCTTTTTTTCAAAGAGGGAAGCAAATCAAAATTACAAGAAGAATACAAAGCATTACCCTCTATTGCAAAATACAACACCTACACCATTTCTTCTTAATTTTGTCTTCTTTTTTCAATGTTTTATGTTGATTAGAACAAGTACAGCATAATTGGAAGCATCAGATCCTACCATTTAGCCAATAGTTCCTACTTTCTTACTCATGCAAGTGAGTCAAAGTTCCAATTAGAAGCATTAGATCCTACCATCAAGCCAATAGTTCCAACTTTCTTACTCATGCAAGTGAGTCAAAGTTCAAGAAGAATATAAGAGTAGGTAATACACTTGGTGTGGTCATATTGGACTTCAAAGAGGAACAATAACCCTCCATAGAAGTCCCCAAATCTGAGGATCCAACCTTTTTGTAACTGCCTTCAATTGCTAGTTTAAATTATAGATTGGTCAACTAAAAGATTCTGGCCGGACTACATTACAGGGGCAAGTTATGTTTTAGTCAATTTCTAAAGTTCATCAAGCCTAAAGGACTTTCCAAAAGTACTGGTTCAGAACTTCGTTAATCAACTAAGCTCTGATCGTCTATCAATGCTCTCTCTTTACGAGTTTTAAAAACTTATGTCCAACTCTTACCTTCTCAATCTTTGTATGAACTTCACTAAAACCCTGTTTTCAAAACTTGAAAAAGATTTAATCAACTTGAGTGAACTGACAAGTATATGCCAAGTGCTGTGAGTTGCTAGTACCTGAAGTTCACCAGGGTTGAAAACCCGCTGCATAGTATCCGTACAATAAATTCCACCAGTGTCCCCTTGATAGTCCAACTCTTGTGGCTGCAACTCAGAAGCCATGAGAATACTGCTGTTAAAAATCCCGGAACTGTCAACAGATAAGGCAGCAGCATTCATGGTGCCAGCAGGCAAGTATGTGTTTATGGCAGGGCCAAGAAAAGAGCAAGAAGGGGAAGAAGGGTTCAAAGGCACATAAGAAGGCACCGAAGACAAGCAATCCTCTTCGAAAACCGATGGCAATGAAGCCGACATAAGATGGCCAACTGGGTCACCAGGGTACTGTGAAAATCCATCAACAACAGAATCCGCTAGCGAAATCTGTGGCTGTGCTGAGGAGAAATCAAATTGGTCTTGTTGGTTTCCAAGGATTAATGGAGGGACAGAAAAGGAAGGGGATGGAGAGAAGTCAATTGAGGCTGATATGTCATTGTCCATTTCTTCTTGTGAATCAAATATGATTGAGATATTGTTACTATTGTTAGTGTTGTTGTTAGTGGTATTGGTGGTGGTGGTGGTGGTGCTAGTGGCCGTGGGGATCGGTCCAGCCATGGTTGTGTCAGTATTGCCATTGTTATCAAGGTAGCCAGTGAACTTTTCTACATCTTGAGGCAGTGAAAGATTTGGTGCATATGATGAGTTCTCTTCGTAGCAACAGTTTGAGCAAGAAGTGACCTCATCAGAATTCTGAAGGGTCTCAGGGAATAGTTCATGATCACAGAACTCAAATATCTGAGCACTTATCTGGCTGGAAATATCATCCTGCAAAACAACACGAAAAAAGGTTCACAACATTAACATAACGAACAAGAATGCAAGTAAAGTCTCATCATCATCAACTTATACTCAGACCTTTGCTTTAAGCAAACGAGAAGTATAGTTCTTCATACTTCTTCCTACGGGCCCCAAATCAAAACTAGAAGAACTCTTTTATCTCACCCTCATGAAACAAAATAAAAAATAAAAATAAAAAAAGAAAGGAAAGGAAAGCATAACTTCATGACATTCTATTTACCAAGTTATTAGTCTGGTTTCCATTAACTGATCTTCCATGTCGATATATTGATCAATTGAACCCCATTAAAACTATCCAAAAGAGGATGGCTCTCATGGTAGATATTGTGTTCCAAAGTAGAAAGATGTGAATTTGTGCCTCATGTGACATGTCGGCCATGGTTTCCAATCGTTAGCAAAAAATAAAGGGTGCAGACAGAGAAGGGGAGATCATGGTATGTTAGTTTTATTCAATATACAGAAATAGCTTGGTTTGAACAGACATTTAGAATGGAAAAGCACTTGAAAACAACCGATTTAGTTATCCATGTTAAATGCTTGTCCATAAAGCCTTTCTCATCTATCTAAAATCTGAAATGCACAAATACGAACCAAGATTGAGACAGGTTATACCAGAAGCATATAAAGCTAATATTATTCCACAATAATCAAAGAAAAGTTGATATTACTCTCAAGGAAAAATCCGGGATTAGAATACTATATAGTGATGGTGATTGGTGCTCATAGAAAAGGACAGTTTAGTGGGCAATTGCATATTTGATACAAGAAAGAAAGAAGAAAAACTTGTTCTAAGAAATGAATATGTACTTTTCCGTAATTGGGTTAGTGGCAAAATTTTGGAAGGAACTGCTTAGGCTTTCTTTTTTGACCTGGTCAATATACCCTTTGGCTTAATGAAACTCATTCAATCGGACAAATTCTTTTGGAGATGTTAGCCAGTCTTATTAGATAAGTCATGGCCTAATTATTGGTTCCAAAATCCACTGAATTTTCTCTGTGGGATTTTGAAGCTCACATCTGAGAAAATGTAAGAACATTGTAGACTATAAAGCAACATATAATTCAAAATGAGAAACAAGAGGAGGAGAAAAAGGTTAGAAATCAAAATTCAAGCCCACTTGACTCAACTTTGGGAAAACATAATCGTGTCCTAAAAGAACATTAAAGAACACATGCAATAAAAGTATGTTTTCAAACAATTAATGAATAAAACAAATCAAGCCCACATAGGCACATATACAATATATTATATACATATATATATATATACTTCTAGCACAAGAAATTGCAAGGAGAACAAGAGACAAATATAAAAACACAAACAACATACAAAAGAGACCAATCTTACATAAGACAAAAAAAAAGATTGCATGCATGGAAATTGAACAAAACAAAACACATTTCTTATCTTTTGGGAATGAGCTATAAAGAAAGAAAATTACAACGGGAAGCATCTCCGGCTGACGAATCACGTCCTGCAACATGGGTTTCTTTTCTTTTCTTTTTTCCTCTTTTCTTTCTTTCGTTTTTTTTTTTTTTTCCTTATTCCTTGGTGGGTATTCTTCAACAACCTTAAAAAACAACTCCCTTAAAATAGCAAAGTAGAAGAAGATGTAATAACAACAATATCGAACAAGGCCTCGTCCACCTCCTCTGTCTCGAGCTCAATGTGGAACTAAAACAAAAGCCTTATTCGACGTAAAGCTCATCGAAACCTCCATGAAAAAACAAAACAAAACAAAGCCAAAAGAGTTATAGAGAGAGAGAGAGAGAGAGAGAGAGAGAGAGAGAGAGAGAAAGAGAGAAAAAAGAAAGTCAAGCTAAGAAAGTGGAGGGGCTGGTTATAAGGTTGCAAAGAGTAACAGTTAATAGGAAAGAGAAGAGAGCTATATAGTCGAAGACAGAGGGCATATTTGGTAAGGTGGGTTTTGGCTGTCCGTAACAAGGCCGTACGGAGGCCACCTTGGCATAATGGCACTAATCTTTTGGGGCAGGGGTCAACCCGAGGGTCACGCCTCACCACTACTTGGTACTCTGAACTCTCCCGCTACTTGGGCTCTCTCTGCCTCTGCCTGACCTGGCTTCGTATGCCTCGGACGGGTTTTTCTTTTTTCATTTATTTATTTATTTACTTTGAATTTGTTATATTAAGGAGCTTTTGTCCTAAACTTGTAATGGTCCACCGAAAATGATTTGACCAAGCCTTTACCCCTGTTACCTCGCCCTTTTTTTTTTTTTGGCCTTGTTTTTTGGCTTTTTATTTTTAATTTCCCAGAATAGCCCATGTTTTTCAAATTTATCCAATAATAGCTTCTTCTTCTTCTTCTTCTTCTTTTTTTGATAAATTCTTCTTCTTTATTTTATAGAGAAAATAATACCTTATTTTAATTTATTTTGTTTTTTTAAATAATACGTTGGTTACCTGCTAATCCCATGGATTAGCTCAATACCTCGGTCAGGTGATTTTGGGATCTAAGTTGGGAAACACTGATTTCAAAAATGGCGTATTAGATCATAATCCTAAGGATCTCAACTGTTTGTTTTCTTTTTTATTTTTTTTTTTCCAAACTTAGTCTATATTCTACAAGTTGGAGGTAATTTTAGTCTACATTCTACAAGTGAATAATGCTATGAAGTACTAATGGTGTCCAACACCACAATGATGTATTAGTCTGTCACTGGCTAATCATAATTATAATTCAGGTGGGACCCATGTGGGACTTAGTTTATTAATTAAATCATCCAGTGACAAACAAACATGTCATTGTGGTGCTGAACACTACTGGTGCCTCATAACATTGCTCTCTACTAGTTGGATGTAATTAGTCTCTTTCAATCTATAAAAGAAGTTCATTTAATTTGAGCAATGTTATAGGCACACATGTAGCTTATAGCAAAACATATTAATGAAAATTCAGGATCAAACATAAAAATTGCATGTTGACCTCTCACACTTATTAAATTGTGGAATATTATAAATGCACTTTTATTGTTCTTGTGCAAAATTGTAAATAATAATGCAAGATATCTCGACTAATTTATCAAAATTTTTGTACCAATATATGTAGAACTTTTTTTTCAAAAGAACAAATGTAGAATTTACCACAAATAAATTTAATATTAAATGGTAACAATTCACTTACATATGTGTTGGTACTTGGTATTAAAAATTTAGTAAATTAGTTGAGATACCTTAGCATTATTCACGTCGATTCTGCCTATAAACAACATAGAATGCGTCAGATGGACGTATCCAATGCCACTTTCAGCATCACCTTGCAATGATGTTGGTTTTCAAGCAACGTCAAGCGCGTTAAAAACCGACGTTGAAACCCTTTTTTCAGTTAATGTCAGTAATTTCAGGTTCAATTTTAAAGCTAACACTCTAGATTGAAACTCAAAATAGTTGTATTCATTAGCTTACAATTAATGCTACCTTTTTTGTTTTTCATTTTTTGGGTTTCATAGGCTCATACAAATTTTTTTGATAATTTTTTGGCTACTAAAAATAGTAGTGTCCTTACTGAAAATAAGTAAATGTGCTTTAATATTGGAAGAATTAAGATTAACTGTCCCTAGCACTCCTGCGTGGTATTTGTGCACTATCATATGTGGTTATTAAGAACAAAATTCAGTATATTTAGTATGCATCTCCGGTACTATTTTTTTCATTGTTGTAGTCCTTCCTATCAAACTTAGGATATTCTCCTTTATAAAACCATGATATATATATATATATATCAGCATCAGTGGCCTCACTTTTAAATGCTACAGAAGGTTGAAACTAATTAAAATATAAAGTACAGTTTAATTTAGATTGCATACATGCTTGCTTTAATTCTATAATTGAATGAATTAAAAAAAATCTAAAATTGAATATTACGTGCATATAAACTTTCTTCCTTCTAATTTTAAAAAATAACTTAATATCATATAGATATTTATAATTTCAATTCAACCTTTTAATAACATTTCATTCAAGGCAAAAAAATATCGTAAAATTCCCAAAATTCTGTAGATATAGTAACTGAATTTATTGAAAGAAGAAAAAATAGAACAATGATAATTAAGGATTCCAAATATTTCTGTAATATATATACTCCTAAAACAGTTTAAAATAAAACTTTTATTCAGAACAAATTAGAAAAAAAACTTACTTTTTGTCTGAAGGAAAATTAGAAAAACTTAATAATGCATATATAACTCACACTTTCTTCCTTTCAAAAAAAAAAAAAAAAATTCCACAGTTTCGTGATAAATTTTTTGATAGCGACCCAAGCTTTTCAGATTAGCTAGAACCTTTTTTCTACATTATCTGAAAAGTTAAGTTTGATTATGAAATCTCCATTCCCCATTTCTTTTTCGAGCTTCCATACCCAACAAATTATTCTTTCCATTTTCCTTTATCAGAAAGTAAAATGTCTAAAAGTTTAGTGTAGAATGAACGATATATATATATATATATTTGATACTGAACGATATATTTATATATGCATATATTAATGCATCATTCATGTACAGTGTCTAGTCGTTTGATTTAGAGTGTTAAATGGGCCCACGAAAGGTGAAGCCCACTTCTGATTTTTTGGTGGGTTTTTTTTGGTGCTTGATATAGCTCACCAAAATATCGTAACGTGTTTGTACTAACTCAAACTTAAATTCACATGTCATGCAAAACATAATGAGCTAACAATAGAATTAACTGTTAATTTCTAACTGTCAATGAACATTTATCCTCCAAAAAAATAAATCTATTGATATTAATTTAGACGTGAGACTTAATATTAATTCTTCGGTAATAATTATTAGTATTATTTTATTTATCATGTTATAAATTATAAAAACAATCATTTAATATTTTAAGTAAAAATATTTTTTTCTTTTTTAAGTATCTAGTCTTGTGCTTATTATGCCTTAGAGTCGTGCCATGCTCATGCCCGTATCTAAGGCCGTATCGTGCTATTGCCGGTCCATAATGCCTAAAGACATGAGCTTAGCACGGCCCAACTATTTATATCATGCTTGGCAGGATCTAAGGTCACCTTATATATACTTTATCGTGCTTTACAATGAATTTTTCGTGTCTTGCCATCATGTTGAAGGGAGCTCGGCCCATTTGACATCTTTAGTTTGATTGTATCATTTGCTGATATTCTTTATACTTTTCACACGATCATATACAAGCATGACGTACATATATATATGGACATATAACAATTAAATTAATGAAAATATATCATACTTACATGATACATTCATATGTACTCATGCTCGTTATATATATATATGGATTGAGATTTGAACATTAGACCTCAACAAACATTAAAGGCAGATATAGTTACTTGAAGGCAGATGTGGTTATCAATCTGACTAAGTATGCAAGCACACTGCCTATTATATCTTTATGAAGCTTAAATAAAAGCCTTCAAATGCATTTCTCATTTTTTTCCTCTATTTAGGAGAAATATAAGTTGCATGATATACCATATAATATTTAATATTGATGCTCGATGGCTACTACAAAATTATATATATTATATATAGCTAGGTATTTTTTTTACTATCTATATTATTATTTTGTCAATTAAAATTTATCACGTACATCTTTTCATGATAAAAAATAAAGAGAGAAAAAAATTAAATAATTTTTTTTTCAACTACTCAAATTATGATAGTCGTTAGAAAATTATCCAACGGCTAAAAAAATAAGTATAAATAAGTAAAAAAAAATACCCACTGGATTATGGCTTATATATATATTTATATAACACGTAATATATACTTTGGGGCCCTATTAATCCCTTAACTCCATAGACATGATCAGATTAGAACCTAGGACTAACACCTACATAAAACAGAACAAAAGACCAAACCAAAACCCAGAAAGTGGCTATATGCTTTGGCTTTGATCCCCCTTTATTCAAAAGTCGGTTCAAATGGCAAAGAAAATTTTTTTTAAAAAAAAAAAAAAAAGGAAAAGAAAGAAAAGTAAGTTAGTACCAGGATGCCTTGGCACTGACTTATAATACGCCTCTCTCAGGACTCGCGTCGAGCGTAGCTAATTTTCTCCAAACCACTGTTGACACCTGTCCAATAGGAAGGTCTATAAAGTTTATTGCATGGCCCCATATCTTCACCAAGATTGGAGCAAAAGCTAGGTTTTAAAGAAAGGTGGCTTGTGTACATGTTCTGTAAAAGTTAGTCCTACCCTCACTCGATCGCTTGGGAACTTAATTTGCTTATGCAAATCTGGTCAAGCTTTTCTTTTTATTACTTTAGAATCCATATCTCTTCTTTTTTTTTTTTTTCAATCTACTATACTTGGAGTTGGAGCTGTGCTGATTCCCTTAACGGTTTCCCACTTTTCCCAATCTGGAAAGATTCCCCTCAACATGATCAAGGTGATTCCCGTATACGTACTTGGTATATATGAACGTATGAGATGGAGTTTCACGCTTTCTCGGAATCAAAAGATGTATATATTGTGTGTTAGACTTTGTTGTATTTGTTTACCATGATCATCTGTAAGATGTGACCGATTGATTCCAAGCATGAAGGGACATAAGGAGAACTAAGGTCATTTTTATACTGTTTCACCCACTATTCACATGCTTGCATTGGTTCCAAGATTCTAGCTACGCCAATTAGGGCATCATCAGCTAGCTACGTACGTACATGGCCACTCGTGACGATCTATCGGGATGGCGACATACGCAACTTACAATCTATGTCAAAGTCTTTCTTTTTTTCTTTTTTTTTTTCCAAATTTTAGGAATGAAAATTTAGACTCAGAACTTATCTACATTAGAAGGAAATATGATTACTACTATTTAAAATGTGTCCGCGATGATTCAAACACGATCAATCTCATTTTCTAGAAACTTGCACAATATTTAGTAGATGTTTTATACTGCACAGTGCCCATAAATTTATGGGCGGTTTTATTTAGTAATATTTCTTATTTTGCGTGACATGTTGGAATAGATAGTAATTAATTAGTACATTACCAACGTTAGACGTAGCCACGTTCTAAGTTAAAACTGACGGAGTCGTTAATTTTTGTGTGCTTTAGCCATGCCAAATTGATCCTTCTTTATCGTATATGACATAATTAGAGACCTCTATATCAACTATTCACGATTCAAGGATAATCTGAAAAGAAATGGTTCCTTATAATTAATTAATTACATGCATATATATTATGCACTAGATGACTAGAACCTAGATTAATTAAGCTCTATAGATAATAACAACGGAGAGATTTTGCACATGCATTCTACAACATTCATAGTACGTACGTTAAATTTTGCACATGCATATGCCAAACCACGTTAAATTGACTTTTAATTGTGGTAATAAGAAAAGTGTGACAATCATATATATTATATAGTACTACTCCCCACGAGTTGGAATTCGACACATGGCGAGACATAGTCATGTCTTTCTGCTTAGTTGAATACGGAATAGAATGCTGTATGAGTTTATTGTATGTGGTTGGGGCATTAGTTAATATTCATAAAATCCTATACAGATGCCAAATGTCTGGAATATCAACATTTAATATTTAAGTTGAAACATGATAAATAGTAGTAATTAAACAAGCTCCATGGAACTTTTGTCATGTCTGAGCAACATCAAATGAATAAACTTAATCAGGCTATTAAGTTTCCCTACTTAATTAGGATTTCCTTTATCCAACTTTTAAGCTGAGTTTTTGATATTTCTATGGCATATTAATTAGCATTAATTTAAGGAGACAAAAATATGTACTTGTCTCTTGATCATCAAGGAATTTAATCTAAACTGGGAAGAGGGCATCTGAACCGTTAGGATTTTCAGATTTGACCTGTGTTTTCTTTTGTTCTTATATAATTTTTTTGCACTTTAAAATCTCAAAGTTAATTAGAATAATCCTCAATTTTATCATGCTGGGATATTTGCAATATCAATTTGCAATGAGAATCAATTTCAGGGCAGCATATATAAAATATCTCTTGCACATGTGCAATCAGATAATTATAAACTTTATTTTGGGACAATTCGAGATGAAATTTGAGATTTTATGCATATTGTGTCTCACTTTTTTAGGCGGGATGTGTAATTTTGGGCTTTCTTTGTAATATATTCTTGTTTATGTCCCTATGATGTTTATTTCCAATTTTAGGAACGTCTAATACTCACGCTTTTAGGCGAAACGTTGTTAAAGTTCGAAATGATTAGCATTGTTTCAAAGTCGGAGAAGACAAAAAAAAATGATCTATATACTCAGTAATTAGATGATTCCTTTTTCGTTCGGGCTACTTTAAATTTTAACTTAAACAATAAGAATTTTGTTTAGATAACTTCAGATAATATCTTCTATTGCATAATTAGAAATTAAGTTTTGTCTTTTAGCAAAAATCTAGTTTTAACTTTATGTTTCTAAGAATACAAAATTTACCCCTTCAATATGTCAATTGTCAAATGAGGTTAATTATGCATTCTGACAAAACTTCCATGGACTTTTGTCATTTTCTTTTAAAAAAATGAAAATGAATTAAAAAAAACCCTTAGTCAAGTAGTCGAATTATAAGTAAAACCTACCATCAAACAGCTTATTTGTATAATAATAAAACTTAATTTAAAATATTATGCTAGAAATTCAAAAAAAAAAAAATTGAGTATTTGGTTACAGGAATTAGGATGTAGTTTGACTATTTGATTTGTTTTTAGTGGGTTATTAGACTATTAATTTTGACTACGGTCTATATATGTTAGTAATAGTATCATCTCACAATATAACTTTGACCAAATCCAATCCAAGATGTAATTTTGATATGACTTAGCAAACTAAAAGTGATACATTTTGAATTCCTAACATGATCCAAACTGATATCGCTAAAACATGGGAACTTTTTTTGTATTTTCCCTTTTCGCTTTTAATGGTTGCCACTGCTGATAACTTAATGTTCATTTTTGATTTGTCCTCCTTGAGAATTCAATAAATAGCTACTTCCAATCTCAAGAGTAAATACGTCCGTGATTATAATAGTGCAACTGATGCGTATGGCACGTCTACTGGTTTTTACTTTTTCTTTTTTTACGTTTAGTAGTTTTTACTTTTTTTTAACGACAAGTTTACTATTCTTTTTTTTTTTTTTCTAGAAAAGGAATTCAATAAAAGCGAAACAAATAAAGCAGGCCGAGGGGAGGCCACAAACACCCTCAAGAATACTAATCAATAACCTAGGATTGTTGGTTAGAGAACACTCTAACTATGACATTAGAAAGAGAAAAGCAACCAAAGAAAAAAGAATCAGCGACCCAGACTGCCACATTATATGCCACAAAATTGGTGTCTCTACGAATACAAGAGAACTGAAAAAAGTCAAAATAGCTAAGCAACCTCTTTCCTTGTGATATGAGATCTTTAATCTCCTAATAACAAACTGCATCAACTATTTCAAAACCATCACAATAGCATTCTTGCAGTCGCTCTCTAGGATAACATATTTCCATTATTTACTATTCTAAAGTAAAGCAAATGAAGAGCAAAAATTCCGCAAGTTCTAATACTATTTTTATGAGTAATAATATGATACCAAAATATTGTAATAAAAATTTATACCATATGTTGTGGCATATATTTTAACCATTTCTTATTTTAAAGTGCAATCAGAGCACTTAAAGTTATGTGGCTAAAAGTAATACTATATAACTTGTGTAAATATTTGATGTAAAATTTTGGTGTCTCAATCTTTATTATATTTTTATTTGCATATAATTCCAATTCAAAACACATGGCCTGTGAAATTCTCATTTTGAGAATCTAAATCATCAATCCAATTTTGATATCTCAATTTATACAACTAACAAATCAATCATACATCGTTTTAAAATTTAGAATTGAAATAATAAACTTAAAAGAATATCGGATACAATCCTCTGATTTGTAATATCATTTTAGAGTAGTGGGTCAGAATTAAGTCAAATCATTGATAAAGCCAATTGGGGCTAGCTCAGTTGGTCCAAGGTTTGAGAGTTGTGTGTGTGTGTTTGGGGGGTCAGGGGTTCAAACCTTGGTAGTGCGTGTGTGTCATTTTCCTTTAATTTGTAGTAAGTGGTGGTCATTAGTTAAGCCCCACTTTTTTTTAAAAAAAAAAAAGGGTCAAATCATTGATAATTTTTAAAGTTACGTACCGATTCAATGTGATGAGAATACATGTAAGGACATTTTATTAATCAACTTCAATTTCTTTGGTTAGGCTAAATCATTCTCTATTCTTTTTTTTTTTTTAAGCATCAATACAGATACACTTAATTAAAAAAAAAAAAACTAGAGAAAATAATCTTTTTGGCGAATTAATACGACATCCTTAAATTCCAACTGATTTAGTTTAGTTTTTAATTTAACAAACTATGCATATTTATTATTTTTTTTAAAAAAAATCAAACTGTACTTTCTTGAATTGGAAATTAATAATATTTTAGACTTTAAACATGCTAAGCTAGTTGCCTGTCAAAATAAGTTGGATTTCTTAACAAGGCAATTAACTTGAAATGAACATATCTTTTTGGCTAGCTTTTCTACATTATTTCAATAACTTGCCCAAAGTTTACCCAAAAGTAATCCTATTCAATAAGGAAATTTGATGTGTGTATGTGCGTCTTTTTATATTTCTTTTCAAAGCATTTTGTTATCGAAATGTAGCTTAAATATATTTGTCATTCCCTTTAGACTTTATAACTTCTGTACAATGAATACATTTTATGTCAAAATTGTAATAAGCAGGTAAATACGCAACAGAATAGATGATAATTTTCATTTTTTTGAGGGGATGATAATTTTCATTTTGGTTTTATAAGATTAGAATGCACAATACTTTTTGTTTAAATAAAATCTTTAGTATAATAATTTGCTTTCTACAATACATTAGGAAAGTCCAATTACAAAACAAAAGCATCATTTTAGTATCTATGCTTAATAAGTCATGTATGTAACATCATTAAAGGAATGATAAATAAACGACAACTACTAGGACAGAGCCAAAAGATTCTTCCGACAGGGGCATAACTTAATTTAAGACTAACAAAATTTTGGTGAAAAAATAATACTAAAAATATTTATATATAAAAAAATATTGTACTTTATAAGCGTCACAATATTACCTATGAAATTTTATTCCTTAAAAACTTTCCTCGATAACTTCTTTATCAATCTTATCAATAAAATTTAGAGAATCTAATTTTCTTTAGAAATATCTTTCCATACTCTTTTTCTAAACTTCAACAACCAAAAATGAAGAAGAAGAAAAAAGCTAATCAAATGACCAATTCAAAAAAAAAAAATCCATAGTTTGTTCTTTACTTTTATTCTTTTAATTTGTAATTTTAAACCTCTAATTCTATTAAACCGTAACTTTGATAGAAGAAATTAAACGAGGAAAAAAATAGCAAGAAGATTTAAACTTTTGTTATTAGCTCCTCCTCTTGAATCCTGCTGTTGAGACTTGTTGATTTGTACCCTATGAAGCAATAATTAATGAACTATTTTGAGTCTACAATTTTGAGTTTGTGCTTTCTCCACAAATCAGGGATAGTTTTTTTTTTTTTTTTTTTAGTGACGTGTAAGTATCTTATTTTCGTTTTTCTTTGTGTATTCTTTCAAAACACATTTTGTAAGTTAAACTCAGAATCTACTCTTTGCTAAGACCCAAAAAGAATCAATATAGTTTTGGCCCAATATAATTTACGGCCATTGAGATTTGATATTTTAGGCCAAAGTATTTGTTACACTAACATGTTAACTTTTTAATTGGGGGCACAAATTTCTTTTTTTTTTTTTTTAAATATACATGTATAAAATTTTTTCCCTAAAATTCAGTGGGGTATCCCTCCGCCCATCGAAGTTACTATCTCTTAACTAAGAGTTTGTATCGCTAGTAATAAGATCATTGTTACATACATAATTAATAGAGTTTACAAATAGCCAAGATCTAGACATTCACAAAGACAAATCAATCTCCATTATCTCGAGATATAACATTAACCATAATAAAGCCCGTCTTTTGACAATACTAATAGATTAGTCACATCATTTTTGAATTTATATATATGTATTTATTGTTATTGATCACATATTTAAATATTTATGATTTATATATAAAAACTTGCAATTTTAAAATCCAATTTTGTTCATAGAGCAACTACTAAATATACTTAGAAGTATATTGATTTTGTAAGAAAATCACCACTGCAATATTTTTAAACTTCAACCAATTATTCAAAAAATAACAAGCAATCAACTGTCAAAACACAACCAATTAATAGATAAACTTCAATCAGTTAGTCAAAAAATAAAATAAAATAAAATAAGCTAGTCATTGGACAAATCTAAACCAGCCATGAGAAGATTAGGGGCAAATTTGGAGCTTTAGGACTGCTATCTTTTTCGTTTATTAGTCTTAGTGTTTGTATGTGAATTATGCTTAAATATATAACATCACGATATCGTAGTGTGGTAGAATCTACTTGTCAAATAGTGAGACAAAAAGACTGGAAAAGATAGTGAATTTAGAATTTATCTAATTATTAAATTTATTTTAGAACTTTAAACAAAAAAAGACACAGTTAATTTTAAAGCTAAAAAGTTAACCCCACAAAGCGATATTTGGGATTTAGACACTTACATTTAAGTTTTTAAAAGTAATATAAAAAAAAATATGACATTCCTAAAATAATTATTTTACTATACAATATTTATTGGTATTTTTCTAAATATTTTAGTTACTAGAAACTGAGAAATCAATTTAATTACTGAAAACTGAGAAACCAATATAGTTTCCAGTATCCAAATTGGTTTCTGGTTTCCAGTAAAACCAAGTAGTTTCAAGTAATATTTTTTTTTGAGTTTCTAATAACTTTTGTTTTTCAGTTTCTTGTAATCAAATTGGTTTTTTTTAATCTAGTTATTGGTTATAAGAAACTATATCTGTTTCCAATAACTAAATTGGTTTATTAGTTTCCGGTAGCTAAATTAGTTTCTGGGTTTTCGGTAACCAAAATATTTAGAAAAATGCTACTAACTATCGTACAGAACATAAAAACAATTATTTTGAAAATATTGTATTTTTGGTTTTATTTTTTAAAAAGTCAGACAAAGTTTCATATTCCCAAGTAAAATCCACTTAATAATATTTCTTAAAAAACAAAAACCTAATGGGCCAATAGAACGTGGACATGAGGACGAAATATTAAAATGGGCCTTTAAACAACTGAGGCCCATATATAAGTCCAACTCCAACCCACTCTCCTGTACGCAGCCAGGTTTACAAAACTCTTGCCTAGTCTCTTACACAAAACTCCCTCTCTTCACTCGTAATAGACTCCTCGCTCAGTGCTGCTGGTGCTGCTGCTGAACCAGAGAGAGAGAGAGAGAGAGCGAAAGTCTCAGAGCCAAAAACCCTAAATCCCAAATCTCTCTGCAACTGCAACAATGAACTGCGCAAGTAACGACCTTTCTCTCTTCTCTTTATCTTTTTCTTTACTGCTTTTTCTCTCTCTCACTCTCTTCTCAATTGCCTTGTTCCTGCGCTTTTAATCGGTCCGTACAGTCTCCGGCGAGGTGCCGGAAGAGCCCGTCGTCTCCAAAACTTCCGGCTTGCTCTTCGAGAAGCGTTTAATCGAAAGGCACATCTCGGTACGGATTTTTTTTTAAAAATAACAAATCTATGTATTTTCTAGGGTTTCCGTCTTTCTTTTTTGTTAGCAGGAAAGTAAGGGAGAAAAACTCGTGAATTGTTGTTGTTGTTGTTCTTTTTTTCCTTTTTTGGTTTAGTTTGAGTAATTGTGCTGAGTTTTGTATTGAAATTTAAGGAAGATGAGTACAAGAATGGTATTTTGGAAAAAGTAGAAGAAGATACTTACGGGATTAGTTTATTTTAACCCGTGGATTAAAGGGTAGGACGAGAAAGATACCAGCAGTTTGAATGTTGAGTTTAAAGTTGTACAGGACTTGAGAATTAGGATTCATTCAATGAAGGCCTATAAAATTTATATTTTCTACTTTGGGATCCTTTTATGTATATATATATATACACATGTGTGTGTTTGTGGGTGTGAAGTATTATTTCTTCTGAATCAAGTTCTTACTTTTGAATTTTCCATGATCATGAGGTCTGGGTTCTATTTTCCTTACGGGGGCCGAGCTAGGAGTATGCTTGTGTTTTTAGGCTCTCATGATTTAGGAGCGGGAGGATCCAACTCAAATCCTCAGAAGCGAGTTTGAGGGACTTTTGGGATATTAAAAAAAAAAAAATTGCGCACGCGGAAGAGCCGTTGATAAAGTTTTCTCCTTTACATTTTGAGTTGCATTAATCCAGTATGAATTTTGCATAGTGGTAGATATGACAATACTTTGGTACCTTTTTTGTTTTCGTGTCACTAGGATTATGGAAAATGCCCAATAACTGGTGAACCACTTACTATTGATGACATTGTTCCAATCAAAACGGGCAAGGTATGCTTATGTTGCATTTGCTTCTTCGTGTTTGTTTTTCTTGGAGTTTTTATTTCATTCATGGATCATGTTTGGATGTACCACAATGGAGGATAGTATTCCGATCTTTGCAAAAGTTGAATTTGGCTCTCAGCTATGCTTTATTATTTATCTCTACTTTGTTTATTATTTATAGTTTAACTGTTTAGAATATTTCAATCCTGGTTTTTACGATAAACTTTATGCATTTACTTTATTGGCTTATGATGCAGATTGTTCGGCCAAGACCTATACAAGCTGCTAGCATCCCTGGAATGCTTGGAATGTTCCAGACTGTATGTGTTTTTTTACTCGTAAAATTACTATATTTTACTTCAGTTTTTACTTCTTAGAATGACATTTGCAAAACCTTCCATTGCTGCTGAACTCGGTAGATGATCGGTTCTCAACACTTCTGGTTTTTTATTTAGTAGTGCTATTACATTCTCAATCCCAATTGATACATCTTGGCATGTGCCCTTTTTTTATGCTCTCAATTGATTGTAATGTTAGAGTTCTGTGTATGTACTCTCTGTCTTGGGAAATGCACAGTTTATGTTTGTGCTGTTATATTTATACTCACTGCAAGTTATAGTTTAGACATGATGTGCAATAAAGATGAGCATTCATCATCTTGCTTCCTTGTGTCCCCTCACCTTCATGTTCCTTCTTTCTTGATATGTTTACCTCTCAAGATGTAATGCTGTCCTGATAATGGGTTTTAGGGACTCCTTATGGCTAATATTGGTGGGTGGTCTTATAGTTTGTACAAGTAAGAATCAATAATTGGTAAACTAATGGCTATCATGGCCAAGGTTTTCGTTTGCAAGCTTGCTTTAATTTCTGGATGGTGATATAATTTTGTGCTTTTGCTGGCAGAATATTGTTTAACAATGCATTAGCTTTGCATGGAAGAATATGTGAATGGGTTTATGGATGGGCTACTTCAAAAGGTTATGAGAGAAAATGAAAATATACAAGTACGGGAAGAACTGAAGTCAATAGTGTAGGAGTCATGTTCAAAAGAAATTAGGGTTTCACTTTCTACCAATAAGTTTGTTGAAGGCAGTTAAGAAATATCCATATTTAATTTCCTGAACTACCTGCTTACTAAAGGCATATATTCAACACTAGGGGAAACTTTATGTCTAGATCAAAAGCTGTGTTAATCGATTATTTTCATTAACTATATAGTAATTTATGTTTGTTATGGCAGCTTATGTTATTGACTTGTTGCATCATATTTTATTTGAATAGATTCCGTATTACAATATCTTGCATTGGAAATTTCACGTTTTTAATTTATCATCTGCATTTTTAATGAGAATAGGAATGGGATAGCTTGATGCTTTCCAATTTTGCATTGGAACAACAGTTACATACTGCACGACAGGAGTTAAGTCATGCTCTATACCAGGTATTGTTGAGTTAAAGTAATAAGGCTAGTGAATTTTGTGTTCTCCTTTGCTAGCATCCTTTATTAGAATATACATTGTCTATAATGTTGCTTAATTCAGGTCATGCTTGTTCTTCTTCTTTTATGTTGCTGATATCTGTTCTTAAGATGTCTTTTTATCAGTAACTGTGCAAGAGTGCATCTGTCCAGGGCATTAATTAGCACTGCAATGAAGTTTTACATTAAAAAAAAAAAGAGTTAAGAAACTAAGAAGTTTGCCCTACAATGAAGTTTTATGAAGAAGTAATATTATTATCAAATCATTTTGTGAATATGCCGTCATTTATTGTTGTTTCTATTATTGTTCTCGATATACAAATTGTATATTCAAATCTCTTTTTGCCGTGATTTATGGATTTTCATAACTATGTTTAAATCTTATAACTGCTAAAATAATGTTTTGGATTCAAGTCAAGTCTTGTTACTTGTTCGATAACTGAACTAAAGAGCGTTTCTAAATTGTATCCTCAAATGGAGACCTTTAGTCTTTGACAAATCAATCTTGCTTGCCTTTTTTTACTAATATTTACTTTCAAACAGATAGTGAGGTTCCTTTCATGCTTTCTCAGTTCTTTCAGTCGTGTCATTATTTATTGACTAGACATCGTGATTTTATGAGGGGGGAGCTAACTTTAATGTTTCTTCCTTTTCCTGGATCCTTGTTTCTTACCGAACTTCACTTCTATATTTTCCCCAAAACATTGCCAGACTAGTGTACGAATTTCACTTTGATATGCCTCATTTTGTTGTTTGTTTGTCATTTGGTGGCAGCATGATGCTGCTTGCCGTGTGATTGCAAGGCTGAAGAAAGAAAGAGATGAAGCAAGATTACTACTTGCTCAGGCTGAGAGACACATACCGGCATCAGCACCAATTACAGTAAATGCCTCGGCTGTTAGCAATGGAAGAACAGGTTCTTTCTTTGCATATGTCATGGCTCATTTAGTGTAGTTGGACACTTACGCTAAATTCAGCTGAGTAATCACTTGACTCCTTTAATTTCTGTCTACAGTTGCTGCCGATGAAGTCGGACTTGGTGGAAAGAAAATCCGCCCTGGAATATCTGCTGGCATATTTGAGGAGCTTACAGAATGTAATGCTGCTCTCTCACAGCAGCGGAAAAAGCGACAGGTACACTACTGGCTGTGATGATATTTCACTTTATGTAAAATAGTGGAGTACAGTTTCTTTTAACATTTATTTGAGATTTCTTATTTTAAATCCTTTCCCTGGTTTCAATTTTGCTTCCTTAGATACCCTCAACGTTGGCTCCTGTTGATGATCTAGAGAGGTATACCCAGATATCTAGTCATCCGCTCCAAAAAACAAGCAAACCGGGCATTGCATCTATTGATATACATTATAACAAGGTATGCGGTTTGTTGCTTTGGTTCTTGTCAAACACAAATAGTTTATGTGGACGATCAAGTCAGATAATAGTCATAATTGATTAAATATGGTTTATTTCTCTGATCAAAACCTTTCCTTCTTTTTTTTCCTTACACTATCAGGACATCATTGCGACCGGGGGTTTTGATACAAATGCTGTAATTTTTGATCGATCATCAGGGGAAATCTTATCTACTCTTAGTGGTCACTCAAAGAAGGTTTAATTTTAAGTAGATTGTATTGTTTGATGTTTTTTTGTATGCTCTCATTAAACCTTATAAAAAGTTGCTACTTTCCTTTGGTAGGTTACGAGTGTAAAATTTGTAGCTCGGGATGACTTATTCTTGACTAGTTCCGCAGACAAGGCAAGTTACCATGAATCCTTTTGGGCCCAAGTTTCATAGACATGTATATTTCAGTAGTCTCTACTGTCTTCACGTGATTTGCAATTTGTTAAGTCTGTTGCTCTGGAGTCTGATCTACTACTGTTAGAAGTAGTAGGATTTAGAAATACAAACTTAGAAGTTGGAGTAACTCACCCAAAAAGTTCAAGTGAAAATAAGAAAAGCAGAAGGAGGTGGTTTCAACAAAGAAAATGATAATTTATAAAGTTTTGTTTGTGTATGGCTTTTCTTGAGGCCTTCAAGTTACAAAAAGCTGTCCAATGTTCCTTGCATTTCTCCAAAATATGGATTTTATGGTTGCTGTGATTGTGAGTGAAATTAACATCAAATCCCTATCTTGATGTTGCAGACAGTGCGCATATGGCAAGGGTCGGATGATGGGAACTATAACTGCAATCACATTCTGAATGATCATAATGCTGAGGTAAACACTAGAACACCAGACTGTTGTTTGGATTTTAAGTCACACTCAATGGCCTATCCCTGTTACCAAGTCTGCTGCACCGCATAGACAATAATTTCAAGAAAATAGTTGTGACAGGTTGACAGCCCAAAAAGGGAAAGGGCTAGACATTTTCTGGAATTGGAATGCACAGCAAACGGATGATCAGTTGATTCCTCATGAATATTTGACATAGTACTTAAATTCGCAACAATCAATATTTGTAGCTTTTGATTGATGGAATAGTAATGGCTGAAAATTACTGGAAGCTCTTTAATTAAAATTGATAATGACAGAGCAAGAGTACCTCTTAGGGAATAAGTGTATAGAACTGCTTAGAAGTTAGTCAGAACAATTTAGCTTCACCCCCTGTGTTGAATGCTAGAAAGATTTTTTGATTAACCTTGAAAGGCAATGATTCTAGGAATTAGGATGCATGTTTAGTGCCATCGGTAAGAACTATATCTACCCATCAGAAGACTTTATGCCTTTGGTCTTTTTTGTTTAGTCTTTTTATCTTGCTGAACTCTTGGTTCATTCGTTTTCATCTCTAATACTTTATATCTTGGTTTCAGGTGCAAGCTGTTACGGTCCATGCCACAAATAATTACTTTGTGACAGCTTCTCTTGATAGCACATGGTGCTTTTATGAGCTTTCTTCTGGATTGTGTCTTACACAGGTTTTAGTCTCTACGATTAACACTTTGAACCTTGCTTTTTCAATTACATTTAGTTCCCCCCAACCCCCCCTTTAACTCGTCCTTGTACAATATTCTATTGAGACAATATAATGGATTAACCCTTCAACATTTTATAGAAATCTGGACATACAAAATTGCTGCACATTGTATTGATGAATGGCAGAAATCTTCATGAACTTACTGTTGTATTTGTTCCTGCATGAAGTTTTCAAATATTTCCGTAGGCAGAAGTTTGTTTCATCTTATACCTCTCTTCTGGATGAGTAGATGACTAAATATAACTCTCTCATTCTTGCAGGTTGAGGACACTTCAGGATCTGAGGGCTACACATCTGCAGCATTTCATCCTGATGGTCTCATCCTTGGAACAGGCACCTCAGAAGCTCTAGTTAAAATTTGGGATGTGAAAAGTCAGGTAACAAGTTATCTGTTATTTCAACCGTAATTTTTTGAACTTTTTTTAATGATCTCACATTGATTACTTTATTGGTTTACAGACAAATGTTGCAAGATTTGATGGACATGCTGGAGCAGTAACTGCTATATCTTTCTCTGAAAATGGCTACTTCCTTGCGGTAGGTGTTTTTCCGGAAAAGTGCAGTTAATACGTGGTTATTGGATGTACAAATTACATTGTTCTGAAATGTTGTGTCTGAAATGATCAGACTGCTGCAAGTGATGGTGTTAAGCTCTGGGATTTACGCAAATTGAGGAACTTCAGGACATTTGCTCCTTACGGTTCAGAGACACCAGCAAACTCCGGTATGTACATTTACATGTCGGGCTCTTAATTCCTAAATGATGATGTTGATCCACAGAACCTAATTAATTAAATCAACTGAAATCTTGCCTTGTGTTCCTGGGTTATCCTGAACGTGTTTTTTTCATTTTCACTTGTGCTATTGTTCTGATGGTCTTTCTCTACTTGTACACACACTTGTCTTACGTATTTTCCCCCTTTTTGCAAAGTGTGATGAGATGGTCTTGATGATATGCGCGCACACATGCTTTATGTATTCCTCCCTCCCCTTTCTTTTTTTCCGATGTGTCTGTTGACGTGTGTTTGTTTTACTAATATCTCCTTATATGTGTAGTTTTGCTCATTAGACCTTTCTTTGTATGACGAGAGCTCTTCTGATTGTTGCAGTTGAATTTGACCATAGCGGAAGCTACCTTGCACTTGCGGGTGCTGATATAAGGTGAGTTTTGAAAACTTCTGTGCATTTTGCTATACAATTTAACACTATCAAATCGAGTTAGTTGAAATCAGAATCCAGTTGAATTTTTTATTTTTCCTTTTAAGTTTTGCAATATATAAAGCATATGTGTGTGGTAGAAGTATCGTTTCTCCTATATATTGATTATAAGTAAGCATAAACAAGTGTCCTTTTGGCTTAAGGTGTCATAAACAGGAAACTGTTCATCTTGAGATAGCACCACCACCTTGGAATTACTAGACTCAACACACCACATTTTTGAGGTGTTCCTGGGGAGTACTAAACTCCCAAACAGCTACTCTTAAAGTGTACCTTCAGCAAGGGGGAGAAAGAAAAGGGAAAAAAAAAGAAGCTATAAGTGTACTTAATTAGTTGGTATTTGTAATTGTAACAAGTTTGACCAAGCATGATGTCAAAATAATCCTGTAAAATGCTGAAAATCAAATCATAACTAGTTTTTCTTATCTTCCAAGAACGTTTTTTATGGCAGTCTTAACTTCTTATGATGTACTTTCAAGGACTAACGTTTAGGATTGTACTTTTTGCAGAGTTTACCAGGTCGCCAATGTTAAATCAGAATGGAACGGTATCAAAACTTTTCCTGATTTGTCTGGTACAGGTATGTACTTTGTTATCAACAGTGGCCTAACATGGGGTTTTACCTTTGTTGTTACCAACACTCTAATTATCGATTTCAGGTAAAGCTACTTGTGTAAAATTTGGTCCGGATGCCAAGTACCTTGCAGTTGGATCGATGGACCGAAACCTTCGAATTTTTGGCCTACCGGGGGATAACAATGCAATGGAGTCTTAGTGCAACATAAAGTCGAAAAAATCTAGCTAGCTGACTCTTCTGTTGTACCTCTACTCGTTGATTCATGTTTGTGGACCAAATGCTGATTAGTTCGTATGTTGGCCCTGTTCTACTTGTTAACTGGAAGAGGGCTGGAGGCAGGTCTTACATTTGGTCATTATGCGGCAACATTCATCCTCTGCTCCTCTGAGTTGTGACATTCTTCTAATAGCCAGTGGTTAGAACTTAGGCATATGATCTCTCTTGTACTATTTTCTTCATATATTATGTGATTTATTCCCTTCAAATGTACTATGGCCAGATAGATATTAAATTATACAATATGCAGTTTTTTGAATGGTGAAATGGAGTTGTGATCAAATATTTGATAACAGTGCTCATGTAATTTTATGCAGAAATGTTTTCTTAATTGACCCACCCATGTGAGTTGAGACCCATATGAACTAGTCTATTAGGAGTGTCATCACTCATCAGTATCATAAACTAATCAACCACAAAAAGTACCACTTTTCCATTCTTTACAACCTCTAGTGCAAACATACCAAGGGGGTTTTTTCAGCCAAAACCTGAGCCATCATCTCATTTCTGGAGTCAATGTTTATATTGAAGTGGAGATTAAGATTATTAACGCTATAATGTACTCAATGGGCATTGAAAGAATCTCAGGGTACATTAAAAAAGGGCTGAAGATGAAAACTAAAAACAAAAATCTAATGGACACTAGCCATGGTTGATAATAAAATTTTCGATTTTAATAATAAT
Organism: Trema orientale; assembly: GCA_002914845.1. NCBI lineage: Eukaryota > Viridiplantae > Streptophyta > Magnoliopsida > Rosales > Cannabaceae > Trema > Trema orientale. The sequence goes on from JXTC01000048.1 coordinate 646,283, forward strand.
TCTTAATTCCCTAATGAAATCAGATATACAAGCTTTTGCCTTCTGCGCAATACAAAAACAATGGCTCTGAGAATGTGAATACAGCTATGACACGGCTACGACGTATTTAGAGGAAGTTACAAGAACCCTCGCTAAAAGTATAAGAATAACAAATACCAATAAATACTCTGGATATACTATTAGCTGCTACAACACCAAATCTAACAAATCACCCCAAAATGTAGTCGATGTAACACCAAATCCCTCCAGTAATGGGATAAGCTGGAAACAGGAAGGGTGAAGAAAAGGAATAAAGAATGGGGTCATGACATCAGGAAAATGGAGATGAAAATAGCCAGTCTCAGCATCGTGTCAAGTAAGGTATTGCGACACATGTGTAAAACCCCAGAGCTGCATAAGCGAAGAAATTTATATAAGATTACAACCAAATTTAAGTCTTCGTCAAAGTATACTCGATACATTGGATCGTTTTACGTCACTTGACAGTAAATGATACAATGCAGTAGAATATAACTTAATTAAGGTGTACCAAATGAAGGCGTAGAGCATGATAGGTATATTAAATTTGGTGAAGACAAAGGCAATGACAATTTTCCAGTCACTGAGTTTAATAGGAAGGGAAGAAAAAGTACAAGTGATAGAGAAAAAGTATTAAGTGATAGAAAGGTAAATACATTTTCTTTAATGTTGTTTGGCATGTAGGAAGGATTTAGTGAAATTATAATTTAGCAAACTTAAATACACTATTTTGTTTTAAAATCTAAAGGGGATAAGTAATTTTATATTAATTGCAACTTAAATTCTTTTCATCCCCTCTTCTCTCCAATTTGGATAGAACCAAAAATGGTAGGACCCACTTCAATTTTTTTCCTCTTCCTCTTTTCCACACTCTTCATCTCATACCAAACAACCCAAAATTCTTTCTCTCCACTTGTCCCTCATACTTTTCTTTCCTCTTCCTTTTCCCCTCTACCAAACATAGCCTCAATGTTATAATAGTATGCAAAACACGTAAACGTGACTAACAACGTGACAAGTACCTCAACATTCTTTAACTCAAATTCTGGGTTATGAGCCAAGCACATGTTTCCAAATGTTTCACAAGGTCCACTGGTTCCATTTAAGCTTTTCAAGTAAACGTTCACCACCGCCAGAAAAGAAATCATAAGCATTTCAAATAGATCAGACAAGTGGAAAATAATCCAGAATGGGCAATATCAGGAAAGCAACTTACAGATCTCCATCCAAACACAAAGCAAAGTTACCACCACCACCGAGTGCAAGCAAGTCGTCTAGACACAAGTAATAATATCTGTTGGCTCCTATTTGGAAATATCAGACTTAGTTTTAGAAGAATATATACAACAAGTGAAATATACTGATATTCATAATCTAAACTGTCACACTTCACAAATGTACTATATTTTCCTTCATATCTTGATTAGTCTTCAGCCCTACATCCTCATTGCTAAAAAGTTTTCAGTATATAAATCTCAGAACCTTAACACACCATGTCTACAAGCTTCCAAAAACAAATGTGATGAATGATGCAAATAGTTAGTTTTTCATTTTGACTTGTTTTTCATTTTGACTTGCTAGTAATGGATGCATAAACATTAGGTTTTGGTTTCAAGATGTTTTTGCAAAAGCTTGCGATCAAATAAACTCTTTATGCAAAGCAAATACTCCTTCAGTTATCTTGAGCAATAGTATAACGCCAACTCCTGAATTTTATAGTTACATCATCCTAAAGAAAATATTCATTGAACACAACACATATAGGTTAACGCGTTTACCAGTTGGTCTGAATAGCCTCGGCTCACCATAGATGGTTGTAAAAACAAATGATTGGTTCGTTCCCTAATACCAATAGAGAAAAGAAAACTGGTTCTCACACTTTCAAACTTAAAAATGAAAAGAAAGACACTTCAGAGACATAATTTGTGAAGAGACTCCATTGGTGAAATACATCTCCATAAAATAGTAGTTTAACTTACTTGAAATTTTCTCTTTGGAGTAGGTTTTAATGGGCAATCTAGAAGCCCACCAAAAATGGCACCTTGCTTATCTCCAACAATCTAGAAAACATAAACATTCTCCACATTATCTCAAATCTGTTGATGATATAATTTCATGAATCCACTCAAGAGTCATTGGCATACCAGCAAAGAAGGACCAGAAAGGTCAGCACTTCTGCGGATAAGTGTACGAAGTGATATACCATGTTTCAACGTACTGCCCTTCATTTTAAATAAATCAAATACTGAATAAGAGCCAAATGCCCAAAGAACAAAAGAAAAAGGTTACTTTAGCAGCAGGCTGGCTATCAATTAGTATGACATTTACCTGTAAAGCAAGACCCATTGGCACCCCTTAACAATGTTTGGAAGTGATGAAAACAAAAATTCGTACAAATCTGCGGAAATGAAAACAGAGTCATCCATAAGATGCGGTAAAGACTTCTGTGGACTACGCTGGTTGACTGCTTCTTCAAACACTTCAGAACTACTTGTGCTACCCCCCGAGGCCTTGTCTTCGATGATTTCACTTTTTTCTTGATTGTTTTGAGTTTCTTTTCTGTCATTTGCTGCATAGCTATCCAATGGTTCATCTTGGCGTTTAGAATTTCTATTATTGTATCTAACAGGAAGTGACGGAATTAGCTTGAAATCATGTTGATGCTTATCTGATCCGGAGCCATCAAACCCTACTGAGGGGATAATGTAGGAGATATATGAAGAAAAAGATTTCCCCACTTTAGAATACGGTCTGGCCTATACATTTACAAGACCCCACATCAAAAACTTGAAATTTTAAGTTGGAGGACATGAATAATCATTTGGAAAGGAAATGGGATGAAAATTCATTCAGTTGCTTTTCCAATGCTGCAGAGAATCATAGAATTATATAACACATGCCCAAGAAAATTTCACTAAAATTGAACAGTTTACTATATGGAACTGGTTTTCTCTCCTCAGAAACCACAATCGTATTGAAGTACAACATAGACTCGTAGAGCTCAAAATTTAAGCTAATGGGCAGATCGATTGAACTCTCAAATTTGAACAACACCATTAGTTATTTTACCACTAAGAAGGGTTTTTACAAAAAGCCACAAATCACTGAAAAATTCACATCATCGTTCTTGCAAGAAAGATATCAAGCAAATAAAACCGCACCAAACAAGTACTAAATTGAACAAAAACATCAGCTAAACAACGTTATCTAAAAGACCCAGATCTCAAAATTCTCTTGCAGAACGAAAAGTGAATCTACATTGCTCGGTATTCTAACCCACCAAGCTCAATTTTATAACCGCCATAAAAACTCCAGAAAGGATGAAACAAAGATTTACGAGTGCATATATATACACACAAAAATAAAAAAATACCTGAGGGTGACGATCTTGAGAGGGAGAAGGAGAAGACGTTGAGTTTGTGGAATGAGGAAAGAAACGAGAGAGCTTCTCTGTTACTTTATCTTTCAATGTATACATTTTGATTCTACGTACACTCCAGGAATTTTGCAGAGTGATCAATTTGAGGCCTTTATAATCCTAACTTTGCACATATATATATATATATTTTTCTTTTGGGTATTATTTATTTATTCATTTATTTGTGAAGGAAGAGCAAAAGAATGGGTCGGTGACGGTGAAAGGGAAAAGCGACTCAAGGACGGGTGGCAAAGACAGCAATCAACGGGGAGAGAGATGGAAGAGTTTGATGGGACTATGTATGTATGTATGTATGTATTCTGTTTTTTTCTTCTTCATTTTTTTTGGGGGTTCTTTGTTTTGTTTTTTTTTTTTTTTTTTTCTGAAGGGTTTTAATTTTTTATTTTTGTTTTTCTGTTGGAGATTCAATTAGGTGTTTTCCACTTTTTTGGAAGGGGATCCTTTGGTTATATTTTGATATAAGATTTGAGAAAATTCCAATTGAAGGATGGTCAATTAAAATGAAAATAATATAGTAAAAAAAATAAAATTGGAGCATGGCTTTATACAACCCAAAAGCGAAACACAAGAAAAGAAAAGAGACAATAAAAAGTCAAAAAGGTAATAGTGATTATTCTATTAAAAAAATTTGTAATTTCACGGTTCTGGACAAGCATCCAGCTAATAAGTAATATGTGATAAAACTTCTGTCCTTGAGGGAAAAGAAAATCATTGTATTCTTAAAGTATACATATATTGTATTTAACTATTTATTTATGAGACTGCGTTAACTTGATTTTTCTAGTGTGTATTATATCATTTGTTAATAATGAGTGTCTTTTATTTTATTTTTTTTCTGAACTTCCCTCATCACTTCTCACCTCTACTGGTATATTATTAAGTTATTTTTCAAGAATTTGTCATAATGTTTAAGATTTTCCTTCGTTAGTTAAAAAGTCCCCGTTCAAAGGAAAAAAAAAAAAAAGAGGTCTTTTGCAAAATAAACATTTTTAATGGTATATTTTTTGAAAATAGACTCCTTTTAAGACCATATTGGACATGTTCACTAGACTATAAAAAATTTATTTTGTAAAAAATTTTAAATGAGGTTTATTTTCTAGAACACATTAAAAGGTTATATTTCACTTAATTTCCTAATAAATAGGAAAAATAAAATAAGACAAGTTCATAAAATTGCCAAATATATAGAGGAGAATATTCTAATTCAAGAAAGGGAATTTTCCAAGAATCTGAAATCTTCTATCGTCAACCAAAGTCGGCCGTTTTTTTCATTCTTGGTTTTTCGGAGAAAGTTTCATAAATACCTTTTTTATTATGTACATTCCATAAATACCATTTTTCTATTTTTATTTCACAAATATTCATTTCTATAACCGTTCTTGGAAAAATATAAACCACAAATCCAAAAGTAGTTTAATACATAAAATGTATACCGTAGTATATATTTCATGCATAAAAGTTATATCTAAAAATATGTATATATTTCAAAATGTATATCATAGTATAAATTTACACGGTGAATGTAAACTATATACAAAAATCTAAACTATAAATATATATACGTTTTTACACATAAAATATACACCACAAAACTGATATTTTTGAAACAAAATTTGAAAACGGGTATTTGTAAAATACAATGCACAAGAATGGGTAGTAGAAGTAAATTTCTTAAAAGAATGCTTAAGAACCACAATGAGCTTTGGACCTCAAAGATTTTATTATTTATTTTAGATAATAATAAAATGGGACTGATGGAAGGAGCATAAAAATGACACATTAAAAACATTGGCATCTAACAAGCCTCAAAGAATGTAGTTTCATCACAACAGAAAAAACCAAATGCATAAATAAGAGTAATATGACATAGGGTCTCTTAGCAAAATGATTAAATATATTAATGGATATACTAAGTATAAAATATGATTTAGTAGGAAAAAAACTTATATACTTATTCTATAAACTAAAAGTAGTATAAAAGTGGATATACAAAATAAAAAGATATAGATATACACGGCGTCACGGCCATTCAATTTTTAAAATAAAAAATCAGACATACAAAATGAAGTATAAAAAACTGAGACCGGCTCTAACTTCTCTATAACATATAAAGGTAAACCCATTTCTAGCCATTGAACTTTAGTTTGAATCTCATTTTGGCTCCCAAACTTTAAAAACAAAGCTTAATTAATTGCGGTACAATATATATATATATATAAGAATTGAAAAATCCCATAAAGTTATTTTTTATTTTGAAAATTTTCGGACTTATTGAGAACTAATCTAGTTATGTTACTTAAGATAAGTAATCTCGTATTTTCAAATAAATTATCTCATCCATAGTTTTTAATTTTTTGGACTTGGGACTTATATTTCCATAAGAATCTTGACTTTTAAAATAGCCCATTTAAGGTACTTGATGTTACGGATTAAATGAGCCTAATTCTTTATTACCGAGAGCAATGAAACAAAAATAAAAGTAAACAAACAGACATACGAATTTAGAGTGGTTCGCTTTCTACGTCAGAGCTACGTCTACTTTCAGTCGTTGCAGATTTTTGCCACGATGAAGAAAAAAGATTACAAGAATTCTCGCACCTCACGCCTCTCTCAGGCTTTGCGAATTATTTCTAATCTCACTTATCTAAACTCGGTATCTAATACTTTTATATAGAGGAAACAAAATTGAGATAATCGAAATATATGTATAGAATCCCAAAATTAAGGAAGAAAGAATACATACTGAATTGGTGCTCATATATAAATATATACATATACATACTTTTAGCCACATTAGGCAATCTCTTTGAGCAGAAATTGGCTAGAAAACAGCCTTAATTTTGTCAATTGAAGCTTGTGAAAACAAATCTGAAAAAAATGTTGTTCCTTTAATTGTAGGATTCATCACCAATTAACATGTCCGCAGCTAGAAAATGCTGAAGCATCTATTTCATTGTAATACATTTGGCTCTGCTCGAAACAATGGACTTAAAAATGCCCAAGTGTCTGCCTAAATTCCAATATTGTCTCCTTTCCCAACAACATAGCAAGCTTCTTTAATAGTATATTTGATTTGGTAGAATAGACGTTAGAATGCTTCTTTAATAGTATATTTGATTTGGTAGAATAGACGTTAGAATGGAATAACCAAAGCTCATTCTATTTAATTGCTTTGGATTTTAGACAAAGGAATATGATTCTTATGATTTACTTGGATAATAGTTCTATCGCCTGTGTAATTGTTATTCATTCTAAATGATGATTCTATCATTTTATTTTCCTCTTCTTATCCCTAAAATAATAATTAATTCATGTCAAAAATAGCATGTCAAAAATAGCCTTATATAAAATTATATAAATAGATACAAATAACATTAAATAACTAGAATTTTTTTCTCAACACGACCCCTACAAACAAACTTGACACAGTCAATCATCCTTGAAAGAACTCTTAAAAAATAAAAATAGCTTGGTTAGATTAAGTTTTTATAAAGAACATATTGTGAATTCCAAATTCTAACTATTTTGACAAAGTAGGTTTTTTTCTCACTGTCTCTTTCTTTCTTATTCAATTTGAAGATTTAATTTGATGGTTTTGAAAAATGGCTCAAGAACTCTAAATTTTTATGAGAAAAAGTGAAACATTTTTTTCTTAAGAAATGGAAATTTTTTAATATTTCAAATCTTAAGTTCGTCTTAACTAAAAGAATATGAAAATACATTAGTATAGGGTGAGTTTTTGTCAATAAGGTAAGAGATTGAAGAATAAGACAAATAGGTGAGAGATCTTCAAAACTAATGAGTGGGAAAAGAATTTTCATTTGACTTTTATTAATGACTATAATTGAAATAAGTAAAATTTAAAAAGTATCCATTAAAAAATATTTAAGTTTTAAATTTTAAGAGAGGTCTATTTAGAAAAGGGTGTTAAGAGAAATAAGAATGATCACCATTTTTCTTCTATTTAGTTAATTTTTTTTTTTTTTTTTGAGGTAATATTTAATCAATGTATATAAAACTCAACCTTCTTTTTTTCCTGTATCATGATATCTAAAAACAAGGTTATTTTGCCCTATATAATACTTGTTGCATTCTATTATGGTAATTTAACCATACAATAAAGTATCATTTTTATTATTTTATTATTATTATTTTTTGGTAATGAGAGTATCATTTTTATTTTTATTTCGATTTCCGTTTCTATTTAAATTATATTTTATTGCAATTGCCATTAAAATTTATGTTTCATTCCACCAAACTAAACATCACCTAAAAATAAAGTCTTTATGAGAAAGTCAATTTATTTTTGATAGGGCAGGCAATTTTCTACACGACACAACGATGAGATTCAAAAATGACACAAAATAAACGGATTTGGGTGACCCATTTAATTTTTCTGTTAATTTCGGGTTGATACATATAACACATTTAATAAACGAGTATGTTTCAGGTCAACCCGCTTAATCTGATAATAACCTGTATAACTTGTTTAATTAAACTGATCATTTACGTCTCGTGTCAATACGACACTAATATGAAACATTTATTGATACGTTTTAAATATGATTTTGATTAACTCTAAGCATATATACATGTGCAAAATTGAATTAATTAGTACATAATCGTATTAAATTAGAGTAATCGTCTTAATTTTGAATAATAGTGTTAAGTCACAATATGATACATTACACATTTATTAAACGGGTACACGTATCGTATTGTATTATACGTGTATTGATCATGCCGTATTCAGGTTTAAGTTTTTGACATATTTATTAATCGTGTCGTGTTCGGGTTGAGATGTTATCGTGTCATGTCATAATCGTATCGACCTGAACACAACACGATAATACGAATTACCAATCCTAATAATGTAATTTTATTTTAAAAGTATTAAAACAACTGTTGTGGTGAAAACATATAAGTTACGCATAAATTTTGATTAAAAATAACAGTTAAGAAGCCTGTAATTGAAAAATAAATGCCAAAATAAAAAATTGTGGGAAATTTAGGTGGACGACCAATATTTTAAATTTGATTAAGTAGATGATCACTTTTTAAATTTTATAGCTAAGTGTAAGGTATATATATTTTTACACTTGGGAGATATGTTTATCTACTAATTTCAGTTACTGTACTGAAATGTATTGGGTATATAATGTTTTATACTTAGTATATAAAATTTTACACTTGGTATATAAACATATATATTTGACATTTTGCTATAACATTTGATAAATAGATATTTACTTAAATTGGGCCTAAAATTTGGCTATATTTCTATAAGGCCCAAAAATTGTGTGCACCAAAAAATGACTTTCAACCTTATTTTCTTAAGAATAATAAGGATAAATGCCATGAATATTTGTTTTCACTTTTTAATTGAAGGGGCCTTTAGGAGAATGGCCATTTTTTAGTTTTTATTTTTCAAAATGATTTTAAAGAAAAAGATGTCTATGGTCTCAATCTTGAGTCTTATGTCCGAATATATCATCTAATTATATAATGATCAATTGAATTGATTTAGTGGACGTATTGGTAAATCAACTGATATACCCAGTATATTGATTAATATACCCGGCTATGAAAAGTAAAGATTTAAAATTGAATATTTTTAAGTGATAATATTACTCCCTTTATTATGGTTAATTATCACAAAAAATCCATTGTTATTTAAAAAATCTAAAAGTATTCCCCTATTTTTCAAGAGACGAAAAAGTATACCTGCGTATTTTTTTGTCAAATTTTTGATTAATTTGTTTCTAAATAACAATTATACCCTTGGGAAAAAAATCTTAAAAAATATTGCTAAACAAACACATTATCAAAACTCTTTTCTTTTGCGATCTTTCCTTAATTTTTTTTTCATATAAACAAATAAAATTTGATTTTTTAAAATAAAAAATAATTAGATAATATGAGAGTGTTTATAAATAAGCTTTTGAAACAATTTAAGGGCATTTAAGATATTTCATATTAGAAGTTTAACAAAAAAGTATATAGGATATAATTTTAAAAATTAGAGGTACTTTTGGGATAATAGAAAGTTAAATATAGTATTTAGCCATAATAAAAAAAGTGTTTTTGAGAATATCCTTATTTTTAAAGATCAAGTGTCCTAAATAGACACCCCTTATTAAACATATTTCATAATTAAAGTGGACATCGAAATCTAAGTTCCAAAGAAATATTGATATCCAACTAATTTTGTGTCATCAATCTCATGGCGATCACCATCAAAACTAAAAGATTGATCTTCCATAACCGAGAGTTATGTAGATAACAGAGATATACAGTGGATGTAATATGCAACAAAGAATAATCTCTACATATACATGCCATGAGAATTTGGCTACTTTCAAAGTTCAAACCAAAGATATATTAATCTGATCACTGACGAATGCACGTGACTTTTAACATTGTGGTGCACATTTTTAAATGTTAGAACATGTCTGAATCGTATTTTTGTTTCCCAGAGCAAAAAAAAAAAAATTAATGACACTCTGAATCAAATCATAAATAAATAAAAATAATAACAATGTAATTCAGAAACTTTCGTTGCCAGTAGTGCACATTTTCCGTAATATACAACAGAATTTCTTATTATCCAAATTCTATGTATAGATTTAGCAACCACCAAAAGTATTAAATTGGTAAATTTGATGGCCTATGTATGAAACTGGACCGTCTTTTTTTATTCTAGACTCAGGACGAGCTAGTTTTCACTATCTACGAATAATACCAACTTTAGTTATAGTACATAGTATTATGGAGTCCATGCAGGTAGAGAATTTTTTTTTTTTTCCGGTTGATACGTAGATAATGCAGGTAGAGAATGTTTCATAGAAATAGTTGAACATAAATTATACTAAATAACTTAATTATGACCGTTGTACATAGCTGGTTTTATGCACCTTTACTTCATTGAGCAAACAAACGTTAGCCTCACATGGCCTCACATTTCCACGTTCACAAAGTCTTTATACAAACGTTATGCTAGTTTAGGGCATGTTATAACCGTCAGATTGTGGAGCTTATTTGGGCTCCATGTCAATCTAACGGCTGAAACAAGCCCAACATCAGTGCATCGTACAAGATTCATGTTATATTATTGGCCTTGTTTATAAAGTATTGTATATAATATGTAAATAATAATAATAATAACAAAGATGTAAAAGACAAACAATTAATAATACTTATAAAGAAAGTATGAATGTACAAGATATACATAACCAGCCATGCATGTACCAGTACCACAAGGTCCACCACCTAACAAAATACCTTTTTAGCTTTTGGACGAGTGCTAAAGCTTTATAGAATACAATACAACACTCTACAATCTGGCAAAGAAAGAAATACTTTTTTGTCCTCATTGAAAGAAATCCGGCCTAACAAACTTTTGCTATTTAATTAGCTAGTAAGACCAAATACTTTGCCAAATCTAAACTTAGTTCAATCCCTTTAATTTAATATGTTTATTCTTGATCCGAACCAAATCTTTCCTTGTTCGGCAACAGGGAAGCTTGCCAACTCTAAGTTTTGATTAAGTAACAAATACAAACCAATGGCATAAAAAAAAGGACGTATCTTACTTAATCTTTAATTAACCTCTATATGCCCCAAAAGTGAATGGTTCAAGATTTTGTCACCAGGTTTGCCTCCGAGTTATACTTAGCATTAGTCCAATATATGGGTTTGAGTTCAAATCACCACCAATTTCTTAGAAAACAAGGGCCTCTTTTTATTGGGTTTTTTTTTTTTTGGTCTACAATTCCTTTTACCTAAAAAATAAACAAGATTCAACACAAAGGAATTAGTAATTACACACTACTGAATTCAAACTCCATCATATCAGTGTACTTTAGTCAAACTTCATGCACTTCTTGACCTCAAAACCAGATTCCTTTTTATTCATACTTAACAAACCTTCTCCATACGGGGAATATTGTTCCAGCTTTCAAGATTATTTTACATTAAATCCCATTTTGTTCTCATTCTCTTCAAATATTTAAAAATGGCATACAAACATTATTAAATGTAACAAATATGTTCACAATTCCAATAAAAATTATATATATTTTCTAATTTATTCACTTTTACAATTCAGTTTTGTACATTGTACTCCTCTAAAGACAGAAAGAGAAATAAACTAAAAATAAATAAATATAAAAAAGATGCCTCACCTCTGCACATCTACAGAGGTAGGCCATCCTAAAATAAAAGTAAAAAATAAAATAAAAATCCCATTCACCACTACTCAAAAGACCAAAACCCAAAACTAGACTATAGAGTTATATCAAAAAACACACTACTAACCTTTCAATCTTTTCTCTGTTCCAACCAAAACCCACATCTCAAAATCCACTAAAATCTCCAAAAACTGCCATGATTTGATCTTTCAAAATCTTTAGCCCAAATGGGTTTTACCACAAGGCCCTTTTCTCTCACCCTCCTCCTCATTCCAGCAATTTTAGCCAGTTTTGAGCTTGTCCCACTTGCTGAATCTGCCTCAGATTACACTTCTCTGGTCTACAAAGGTTGCTCAAAGCAAGTTTTCACAGATCCATCTGGGGTTTACTCCCAAACCCTCTCAGCTCTTTTGGGCTCTCTGGTTCAACAGTCTTCGAAGGCCAAGTTCTTCAAAACCTCGTCTGGTGGTGGCCAAACCTCATTCTCGGGCCTCTTCCAATGCAGGGGAGATCTCAGCAATGCCGACTGCTACAACTGCGTGAGCAAGCTCCCATCAATGGCGGATTCCCTCTGCGGAAAGACTGTGGCGGCTCGGGTCCAGCTCTACGGCTGCTACTTGCTCTATGAGATTTCTGGGTTTGCGCAGATTTCAGGGATGGAGTTGCTCTACAAGACTTGCGGGACCACCAACGTGGCCGGGACCGGGTTCGAGGAGAGGAGGGACACGGCGTTCTCGGTCATGGAGAACGGCGTCGTTTCGGGGCACGGTTTCTACACCACGAACTACCAATCGATGTATGTCTTGGCGCAGTGTGAGGGGGATTTGGGGGACTCGGACTGTAGCGAGTGTGTGAAGACCGCTGTGCAGAGATCTGAGGTTGAGTGTGGGAGTTCCATCTCGGGACAAATCTATCTCCACAAGTGTTTTATTAGTTATAGTTATTACCCAAATGGGGTTCCTAGAAGATCGTCCTCATCTTCATCATCATCATCTTCATCTTCATCAGGTAAAGTGTTTGATTATTTGGGTATATATATATATATATATATATATGCATGAACTGAAATGAGGGTCTTTCCTCTTATAGTGAGTTTTTTCCCTTTTTTTTTTTTTTTCGGTCGACAAGGGTCGGTTTTTTTAATATTTTGGTTTTTTTATGTATTAATGGGTTTTGATTTTGATGCAGGGAGTGGGGGAAATACAGGGAAAACTGTGGCTATAATATTAGGAGGGGCAGCTGGAGTGGGATTCCTAGTCATTTGTTTGTTATTTGCAAGAAATTTGATGAAGAAACATGATGGTATGCATGTCCATCCATACCTTACAAGACTGATCTTTTATCTAGTTTTTCTTTGTTTTTCACATGAATTAAACTTGGTTTTTATTATAGTTCATTTAAAAAATAAATAAAAAAACAAAAAGAACCTTGGGTCTAATTCTAATGCTATCATGGTTGGCATATGTTATTTTGTGCAGATTTTTGACAGGAGGAAACTTAAAGAGGGAAAGAGATCTTTTGAGGTGGACATTTCCTACATAATTTTTTCTTTTCCTTTTTTTTTTTTTTTTCCTTTCTTAGGAAGGAAATGGTTCACTTTTCTTTTTTCTTTGGGATGGTGAACAGAATTGTCAAAAGTAGAGTGGGCTTAGGAGGGTTTCTTACCATTGTGTAAGAAATTGTTGGGAAGAGGAGTAATTAGGTGCATGAAAATGAAATTAAAGATTCTTTTTCACAAAGTGAAAAGTTTTATGTAGGAATGAATGTTTTGTATCTTGAATTATTCATCACAAGGAAAAGCGAAAAAAAGAAGGAAAGAAAATGAGGATGTTGCATCAATGGTTTCGGGCCTTTTTTTTTTTTTGGCTTATTTGTTTATTCTTTTATTTATTTTCTTTCTTCTCTCTGTCATATATAGCTAGGAATGGCAATGGGGCGGATCGGGACGGTTTTTTAATTACCATCCCCATCCCCGAAAGCCAATCACAATACCATACCTGCCCCATTAACCATTTTTTTGGATGCGGGGACGGTGCGGGTATTAACCAATGGATAACGGGAAAAACCGCGGTTACCCATTATCCATTGATAATATTAAAATATTAAAAAATTAAGATGAAAATACTAAATCCTTTTCATAATCAACAAAATATTAAACACAACAATATACTAATAATTTTTAAACTCTAAAATTTAAATATATAAGTACATATAACTCTCCAAAATCATTATTTTACAAAAGATATAATAATATAGATAGTGTAAAATTAAATAGATATTTATATGTATAATAATTTTTCTATGTAAATATATATATCGGGGCGGGTACGGTGCGGATTATACAAATATCGTCCCCGCACCATACCCGCATATTAACGATACGGTTATTCCCCGTCCCGGTCATTTTCCCCGCTTGAGCGGTTTTTTTCCTCCTCATTCGGATCGGATAACTACGGATACCCGTAACCATGGGTTATATTGCCATCCCTATATATAGCCAATAAGCCATGTGGGTGTTTGTCCCTTTTCCCTCTTCTCCATACTAATGCTCCTCCGATTTCTTCATAACTTTTATTCTTTTTAGAAAGTTGTAAAATCTCTCTCTCTTTCTCTCTCTCACACACATACACGCACACACACATTAAAAACACATATCCTAAAACAACAGACAATGAAACGCATTAGCTCACATCAGACTGCTAATGTTAATGTGCTTGATTTTGTGGATATCTTTAATGTTGGCTGACAAAGACAGTGACAAATAATTTTAAGGCAATCTTCATTTGATGGATAGCTATGAATTGCCATACAGCAAACGCATACCAACAAACAGGCCTAGAGTCTAAGTTTGACCCCTTTGGGGTTTCGATGCACCATCTTTTGTTTTATTTTATTATTAATTTTTGATATTATTAAAAATAGACTAGAGCCAAATGAGATGATTCTGGATGAACGGTCACAACTGGTGATTATGGATTTGGGATTTTCTTAGTTAACATCTAATAGTGATGCTTAGTTTGAAAGGTCAAATCATAACATATTAAAGAAGTACAAATAAATACAACAAAATATTGTAGACCATTATAAAGATCTTCTGGTTCACAAAAAAGGTATTTTTTTTGTACCCTGGTGATTCTCTGTTTATTATTAGTAATTTGATTTTGATATATTAATGTGGCAAGGCTAGGCTGGTTAGTGTTAGGAGGAGGAAAAAAGAAACGTTTGTTTAATTTTCGACCTCGCCATTAATATATCAGAGTTTTGCTTAATTAAACATGTGGTCTGGAGATCCAATTTAATAAAAACTGTTCAAACTCGTATTTGAGATACTTCAATTAAGGTTCCTCAACCATATGATATGTATCCCAAAAGTGACATCTCAATCTTGAGTACATGGCAGAAAACTTTTTATGATCCACAGACCACGAGCATTGTTTCTTACATGTCTTATCAAATTGTAGGATTAACTGTTGGTTGGTTAAACTAATGAAAAAGTCTCAATTTGGTTCTCAAATTCTAACTGTTTGTTATGTTTTGGTCCTTGAACTATTAAATATGTTGTTTTCTAGTCCTTTCTAACATTTCCCATTAAGCTTTTAACTGAAATAAAGTAAAGCGATTTTTTTTTTTGTTCCTCCCAAATTTAGTGTAGATACTGGACTTTAACTTCTGTATGAAATTACTATGTTGCTCCTAAAGTTCGAAGAAAATTTAACAGAGTAAGTGTTTGGACTAGGGTTAGATTCAAAAGTTCAATGATAAGAACAAAAAATATCTAAAGCTTATAGTGACCTAAAAGGAGACTTTCTCCATAGTTTAAGACCAAAAAAAAAATGTAATTAATCATTAAAATGTACATTGACAGAATAGAAAACAATAGATCATGTATTAGAAATTTATCTTCTCAACTATTGCTTTATCCTTTGAACAATGAAATTATGAAGCTTTTTTGTAATTGGAAAAATGGCTCAAGGGGTAAAAACAAAAAATAAAGAATCTCATACCAAAACCTTACGATGAAAGAAGACAAAAAGAGTGACACAAAATATGAGAAACTTGTAAAAGGGCACAATGATTTTGCAGTGGGAAGATGCCTTCAGGAATGAAAGTAGTGAGGGACCCCAATTGGCATTAGACACCAAAATGAGTTTGTACTCGTTTTGCTATAGACAATCTTTTATGAGTTGGTTTTATGATTTAGCGAGTATTGAGGATGCTAGCTAAATAATTGAGGGGTGAAAATTTGAGGTAATTGTGGGAAGTTTAGATTTATCTTCATCTTTTAACCCCACCAAAAAAATACGGTTCTTTTAGTTTTATTTAAGATACACAAATAGTGAGATGAAAAAATAGTCTAGAGTTTGAAGCAAGTCTTTTTACAGAATCAAGTTCGTGTTGTAGTCACTTTGAGGAGACAAAAGAAATTCAAAACTCCTTTGTTAAAAGCAAAAAAGGAAAGCGAAACTCCTCTTATAGACTTGTACATCTTCATTCTTCAATTGTAATTTCGGTCTTTTTATGAATTTCACTTTGAGTCTTGCAAAATACCAAATCACGTAAGTGAAAAAGGCACTAACTTTCATGGCCGCAATTTTCTCCCTATAGTAATTTTCAGTTGGTTTTGTAATGATACAATACAATCTTCACTCATTTCAAGCAAAATGATGTTTGATTAGCCGTCAATACATATCCTTGTTAAAAAATTAATCTCATTCTTTCGTCTTAGAAAAATAAAATATTCTTACTATTGAAGGGAAATAAGTGGTAAAATATAATAATGATCCTGAATTATACTCATTGTATCACTTTGCCTCTGAATTTTTAACTTACATAGTAATGACCCCTGAATTATGTAATTATTACAGTAATGACCTATTTATCACAAATTGTTAGTTTTTTAATATACAATAGTTATGGACAAAGCGTATAATTGGGCATTATTTACTTCTATGAGTTAGAATCTCGTTTTTAGTCATAATTACTAAACTGTGCACTTTGCACAAAACTCATTTCTATAAAAACTTTATTAGTTTGTGGAAAAAAATATGGTCATTGCTGCAATAATTGTACAAGTCTTCGTAGTCTATTATGTAAGTTAAAAATTTAGAATCTCATTCGTGACCACAGTTACCAAACCGAGTACTCTGTAATGACTTATTTTTATTAAATATTTAACAGTTTATAACAAAAGGATCATTATTGCAACAATTACATAATTCAGGGACTATTACTATATAAATTGAAAATTCAAAGGACAAAATGATACTATAAATATAGGTTATAATGTCATGAACCCAATTCTTAATCATGAATTAAAGTTGCAAATAAGTAGGGGTGGCAATTTAGGTCACGACACGATAACACGACTCGAAAACGACACGAAGTTAGCGGGTTTGAGTTTATCTTAAACAGGTACAGATTAAAACAGGTTAAACCTGATTAAACACGATTAAATAATAGGTCATTAGCAGGTTAACCTATTAAACTCGAAATTGACCCGTTTAACACGATTAAATTTTTTGAGACATTGTATTATCTTGTGTGTATCAAGACTTAAAACTTCCCTTTTATGTTTTATATACTAAAATTTGGAAGTTTTATTTTGGTTTTAAACTTTGGATTGTGTGTTATATTTATTTGATTATGGTTGCTTGGTTATATTGGAAATATAAAATAAGTTAATAGATTATATCAAGTTATATTGAAAATGTGAAATAGGTTAACATGTTAAATTAATAGGTTATTACTTTATGTCAAGTTGAACCAAATACAACATATTTAACATTAACATGTTAAATTGAGTTCAATTAACGGATTAACAGTATACAAGTTAGTAGATCGTGTTACGTTGGACACGATCTGAATACGACCTATTTAAATAACGTGTTAAATGTGTCGCTCATAGGTTAACCTGTTTATTTAGCGTGTCGGGTGTGGGTTTACAAATCATGACACGAATAATAAACGTGTCGGGTTTGGGTTTGGTAATTGTTCCTTATATATATGCTTCGACACGACACGAATATGACACGACAACACGAATTGCCACCCCTACAAATAAGGCTCCTCAAAGGGGTTTGTCTTCCGCATCTCGTCTCTAATGCGTGTGTATATTTACATATAGGTATGTAAAAATATGGTACCTTCACCGTAATTCACAGATATTCACAATATATTTTTGCTAATGATGTATGTGTTCCGAATTTCAGAAAAAATATTCAACTTGTGTCAAAATTAAATATAATATGCAATTATGATAAAATTTGACATTTAATACTTGTCGATCGATAGGTTTCTTCTATTTCTCCCCGTCCCAAAATTTTCCCGCAAAATGTATTATGGACTTGGTCACGTGTAAACTCTATATGAATTGTAGAAAGATTTAACATTAAATTGTAGTGTCCATGTAGGATGTATACTACTTATATTTGACTCTACTAGTAAGTGGTGTATACATTATTATTGCCTACACGAGAGAATTGAACAATTCTTAAATACGTTTCCGCGTGAAATTCTTCATTATCAATTTATCATTATTCATTACGCTCCTTCACGTAGAAGAAGACTTATAGGCCCCCCCAAAACACGCTATTCAATGTAACCTGTTCATGGTTCTATTTCTGTCACCATTTTACCCTTTTATTTTCTCCATAAGCCAAGTCATTTCTGGGTCCCTTTTTTTTTTTTTTTTTTTCTTTTTTTCCCCTCTTAAATCTTATCTTCTTCTTTGGTGAAGATTAAATCTTTATCATGGGTCCACCCCCCCTCTTTTTTTTTTCCTTCTTTCTTTTGACATAAATTGGTGATTGAAAATTAACTAAGCACCATAGTGTTAAGTCGTCTGAGTTAAAATCTTTTCGCAAACTAAAGATTTGGTTTTGGAGTTGAAATCATCTTTTTGTTTAGCAAGTCCTACCAAGACATGATTATAGAGTTGTCATTTGTCAGTGAACAGGCCATAACATCAATTTTAATATTTGCTCATAAATACATTTGGTAGTAAACTTTTTGTGTAGGAAAATAAAATAGTAGAATACAATAATAAAATATGGTTTGGATTTCTAAGTGAATCTTACGTGTCAATTAGTGTGTGATATTGCACGTGCTTTACTTAGTAGGTGTTTTTTCTCATTTCATATCAGACTTATCTTGTGTTCGTGGAACGAGATTCCAAATCTTGAACATAACAATATGCTATGCAGCTAAGATAGATCTTAGATGAGGCATGGCTTTCCCATCTTTTTACATGCGTGAACCATTAGACATATTGCATTAGCGCTTTGACTTAAACAACTCGGACTGTTTTGTTGCTCTTTTCACTTTTTTTCTTGTCTGCTGTGATGTTATGAAAACCAACTTGGAAGTGAAGGCTTTCAAATCTGAGACATTTTAAACAATTTTTAGCTCTTAATGAGTGGGAAAGTGGTTATTTTAGTAGTTTGAATCCAGCAAACTATAAATAATAGAAAGTTAGTCAATGATGAATATAATTTGAATGGCCATAATTTCGTAGATATTTTTCTTTAACTTATTTATAGGTATTTTTATTTAGCTATTAGATTATTTTTTAACGACTATCATTATTTGTGTAATTGAAATAATAATAATAATAATAAATATATTAATTATTTAATACGTGAATGATAAATTTTAATTGTATAAAACAATATTTATATATAGGTAAAAAAATTAATGGATTGATCCCCAATTTTAATATACTATCTAATTAAATACCAATTAAATTATATGAACTCTAAACTCATATTAATTGAGATAGTTAAAACATCAATCAATAACCGAGTAATGCCATGCATAATTAAGTACTAATTTTTTATGAATCACAACTACATTTGTTAATACCGTGACTCAAATATATATGAACTGATATATGCAGATATTTATTAAAAGATAAAAAAAAAAAAACAAAAAACAAAAAAAGAAAAACAACAAAAAAGAACCGGTAATTATTAAAAAAAAAATGTCAAAAAGGGCACCCATTCTAGTTGTTTTGGCTTTGGGTTGTAAATTCCAACTCTTTTAGTTTTTCTTTTGATAATGAAGTTGTAACTTTCCTTCTTTTTTTTATTTTTCCTTTATGGGTCTGAAGTTGTAATTCCTTCAGAGTGACAGTTCTATAATTCTATTGCATATGAAGCTGCCGAAAGTCATTACCCAGGAGTGCATTATTCGTCAATCAATTGATGGTTATTTTATTTATAAGTTCTTTTTTTTTTTTTTTTCTACTCCAAAAAACATGCCTCCTTGCGAGGAAAATAAAATAAGTCAATGGACGTATATCTAAGCGACTAAACGAAAAGCATTTAAATAAAGGTTAAAATAGACCATTTTAAATCTGACTTTTAGTAAAAGATATATAAGTTAAAGGAGTGCTATATTTGCACCCTTACAATTCTTAAGCAGTCCTACAATAGATAAAATGACAAGATTTAAAAAGTCATGTTAAAAGCACCTTAAATACTTTTTTTTTTTTTTTTTTATCAAACCAAATATCTTTATAAAGCCAACTTTCTTCTTTGCAAATCTATCAATCAAAATGGATTGTCAATTTATAATCTTATGATGAAAATATCGAATTATTGAAACAAAAAAAAGTACGAGGGAAACAAATAATTAAAATGATAAAAAGAAACTCGAACTACTTGAAAAAAAAAAGTAAACTAGGTGCAAAATCATATATATAAATTTAGGTTGTGTGGTTATCAAGTATAAATGTAATTCAAGTGTAGAAAAAAAAGTTATTATATGAGATTGAATGTATTTATACATAAACATAATAACATATTCATAAACAAAATTTCAATTTGTTGGAAAAGGAATATTTGTATATTTTTTCTTTTTTTTAAAGAAAAAAAGCAAGACTAAATCTTCATGCTCTCATTTATCTGCTCGACTTTAATTTAAGTTTCAAGAAATTATCAAAGTGAACGAGATGGATGGTGAAGAAAAAAGAGGAAAAAAAAAAGAAGCAAAAGATGGAAGGAAAATTAGAATGAGAATGACCCGTGAAAAATTGAAAAAGAGGGAGGAGATGAAGATAGGGTGCCTTTTTTTTTTTTTTTTCTTTTTAAATTATTCCTTTTAGTTATTTTACTTATCAAAGGGTGTCTTTACGCCAAGATGGGGTATATATAATCCCCGTAAGTTAAACTCTTTGTAAAGTAATTTGTGACCATCAATTCATAGTTATACTCGACTATGCTCAACACAATAATTGAACATCTAAAAAAGCTATTTTGTAAAAGAGTTTTGAAACATAATCATTATACTAAAAATTACTTTTAAAAGGTCTAATTTCCCTGATTTTTCTTACATAATAACAAAAAATAAAATTAAAAGAATCATAATATCATTTACAAATTAGAGTAAGGGTCAAGTGCAAAAAAAAAAAAAAAAAAAGGAAAAATACCTTGAAGTATGCACGTTTTGTAGTTTAAAATCTAAATTTTGAGTTCTTCAAAACTATACCTTCAAGTTTTAAATTTCCAAAAAATCACTACCCTCCGCATTTGAGTGATTTATGCTATTGAAAGACATAATTGCTCCTTATATCCTTGTCACAAAATAATAAAATAAATGAAAAATTAATTACCCTAAAACAAAATGAGATAAAACTATTTAAACAAAAAACTAAAATTGATGAAAGAAGAGCAAACGTTTAATATGATTTTCATGTTTGGAAGTACAAATAAGCAAGCCTCAACTCAATTTCAGTATTTAATTAGGCGTAATTTCAGCATTCCGCATACAGAAGATATGATTTTTTGGAAATTTCAAAGATGGAATCATAATTTTGCATAACCCAAAACCAAGGGTTTAAATTGCAAAAAGTGTATACTTAGGGTATTCTTTTTGCATTTAACCCTTGTATAATCATAATTCATGTCTTTTTTTATACTTGATTTCGGAAATGCCTTGTTTTACTCTTTTTTATGAGATCTATTTATTTTATATGAGATTTATCTCCTTTTATTACTGAAAAGTACATACTAGTCTCAAATCCATGTGCAAGCTTTTTAAGATTATTCATGAGATTAGCCCCGTAATTTTACACAATACCCAAAGCAATTGTTATTAGAGCTTCTTTCAAAAAAAAAAACCAGGCCCAAAGCCTGGAAAATTGAAAAATTCCGAGTGGGCTACTTTTTGAAATTCCGGATTTAGTTAGAAATATATCATTTTGTAAAAGTTTATTTAGAAAAATAACACTTCTAAAAAATAGTTAGAATACTATTTTTTCAAAATTGGTACCTTTCAAATGTACTAAAGATAACCAACAAGTTAGTTAGGGTAACTAATCGTAATACTTAAGGTCGTTATTTCAAGTAAATTGTCTAATTACCACAAGTACCTTATTAATTTGTAAAAGTAGTATTTTTTAAAATAAATTTTGAATTTTATAATAAATTTAAAAATTTGAGATTTTTTACTTATGATTTTTAAATTTTAGTATATAAAATCAAATTTTCTCTTTAATTTAAGGATTGGTCTATTGCCACTCTTTATCTTTTGTCTTTTTATTAGTTTTTTAATCGCTAAAAGAACCTTAAATAAAATTACTTTTTAATACACAACAATTATTTTTCAAAAGAAATATTTTTACAACGTATCTCTTTGAGCAATTTTTTATTTTAAAAAGAAAACAACTCTTCCCACCCTTTTTTTAAACACATTTTTAAACACAGATTATATTATAATTGTTCAACTCTTAAACCCTAACTTTTGCCTTCTTTTTTTTGTTTTTTTGTTTGGGGTAGTTTTACGATGGGTATTGAGACAAAGGAAATATACGAGAGAGAGATTTGGGGGGGGGGGGGGGAGTTTGAAAAAAACCTGATTTTCGTATTTTTGTAATTGTTTTAGTTTTTTTTATAGGTAAAAGTGTTAGAAATCCAGTTTTTTAAAATGAGATAATTTCATCCATAAACTAGAAAAAGTGACCAATTTATGATTGAATTTACAATAACTTTGCAATTTGGTCCAAATTGGAAACGAATATTTATTTGTGATGGGAGATCATGTTGGCATCAAAATTGTTTTCCGGAATTATTTGTGTTCAGTTTTGGCAGCTTGTACCAAGCGGTTGTCTGGCAAATTCTCAGTGGGGGTCGCCGAGCTCCTTGCTATCTATACTGGCTTTCTTCTAGCCTGGGAGTGGAAAATCCTGATCTTCATGGTCGAAAGTGACCCTCTGAAAGTGATCCAACGCCATAATTCCAACGATGGTTTAGGAGCTAGTGGCCTTATTTATCGTGATATTAAGTCTTTGTTTAGTTTGACCAAATTGTGGTTCTTGCTATTTGATTCCCTAGAAAGAAATAAAGTGGCCCATATATTAGCAAATAGGGCTATTTCAGTGCAGTCTGATGTACATTGAATTGATTTTTTTTTTTTTATTTATTTCGTATTCTGTTATTGACGATCGACGATTTAAGTTAATGCAATTCCGTCTTTTGGTAAAAAAAAAAAAAAAAAAAAGGCCATTTTATTATAATGTTTGAAAAAATGACATTTAAATTAGGCTATTTTGCTCAAAGCGCCCGCTAGGATTCACTTACAGGAAATTAATCACTGCACGTGCGTACGGCATACAGAGAGCTACAATCCTGTACAACCCCGCCAACTGCCTACGCCCTAAGCAACGAGTTCACAAACCCATAACCAGTTGCACATCGATGAACAATAAGCAGCCGCCCCCGCCGCCGTCAGGACCCGACTCCGACCCTCGTGTTCCACACGCGCGTGCCATTGTCAATGGTGGCTGTGATCGGTTCCTCTACAACAACCTCATCTCCCTCTACTCCAAATCCCACCGCCACTGCTCCTCCTCCTCCTCCTACTCTCTCCGCGTCTTCCACCAAATTCCAAACCCCAATGTCGTTTCCTGGACTGCCCTCATCGCCGCCCACTCCGACACATTCCTCTCGTTACGACACTTCGTTTCGATGCTCCGCCACCCTACTCTGCCCAACCAGCGCACGTTGGCTTCCCTCTTCAAGACCTGCGCCGCCCTCTCTTCTCTCTCCTTCGGCCTCGCCCTCCACGCTCTCTCCATCAGGCTTTCTCTCGCCACTCAGCCCTTCTCCGGGTCCGCCCTCGTCAACTTCTACTCGAAGTCTCGGCTGCCCGGTGATGCCCGCAAGGTGTTCGACGAAATTACTGAGCCGGACGAGGTTTGTTATGCGGCCATAGTTGTGGGGTTGGCTCAGAATTCTCGGCCCATCAACGCGTTGTCCGCTTTCGCCGAGATGATATCTTGTGATGTTCGGTCTACGATGTATAGCGTGTCTGGCGCTCTTCGATCGGCGGCGGAACTCGCTGCGTTGGAGCAATGTAGGATGGTTCATTGTCACGCTGTGGTCACTGCGCTTGACATGAATGTCATCGTGGGGAGTGCTTTAATAGATGCGTATGGAAAAGCCGGACTCGTTTCCGATGCGAGACGGGTGTTTGATGAGGGGTTGACGAGGATTAACGTTGTGGGGTGGAATGCGATGATGGCGGCATATGCCCAGCAGGGCGATAAGGATTCGATTGTCGAGCTTTTCGATTCAATGGAAGCTCAAGGGCTTACACCAGATGAATACAGCTTTCTAGCAATCTTATCGTCGTTTTGCAATGCGGGTTTGGATGTTGAGACTGAGCGGTGGTTTACTCGGATGATAGAAGATTATGGGTTGAAGCCAGGACTGGAGCATTACACATGTGTGGTGGGCGCATTCAGCCGAGCTGGCCGATTATCAGATGCTGAGAAGATTGTGGAGACAATGCCTTTCGTGCCGGATGCAGCAGTTTGGCGAGCAATGCTTTCCGCTAGTGCACATCATGGTGAGGCTGACATGGCTTGGACAATGGCAAAGAGGTTGCTGGAACTCGATCCACATGATGATTCAGCATACGTGATGGTCGCCAACGCATTATCCAGCACAGGAAGGTGGGACGAAGTCGCTGAAGTGAGGAAGATGATGAAAGATCGGAGAGTCAAGAAGGAAGTGGGGCGGAGTTGGATTGAATTGCGGGGAAAAGTCCATGTGTTCTTCGCTGGCGACCAGAGGCACGAGATGAAGGATGAGATTTATGCAAAACTAGCTGAGTTGATGGAGGAGATTGAGAAGTTAGGGTATGTGCCGGTTTGGGATGAGATGTTGCATGAAGTAGGGGAAGAGGAGAAAAGGAAAGCACTTTGGTCTCATAGTGAAAAGTTGGCGCTAGCATTTGGTCTCATAAGTGGAGCTTCTCCGCAAGGTAAGGCGCTAAGGATCGTCAAGAATTTGAGGATTTGTAGGGATTGCCATGAAGTTTTTAGATTCATGAGTAGAGTTTTGGATAGGGAAATTATAGTGAGAGATGTAAACAGATACCATAGATTTTTGAATGGTAACTGTACATGTGGAGGCGTATGGTAACAGATCATATAAAAGAGTCGTGTGATTCGTTCGTTACAACAAACTAACTAACTTTTAATCGTTGCAAAATGCAACCAATAAACTAGGAGAGGGAAGAGAAGTTGGATTGAAAGGCCAAGGAAAAATTCATTCTTTTGGTCCATGACTCCATTCTTAGCCTAAGATCCACAAAGATCAACGGTCGATAAATGAGAATCCAAGTTTTCCCAGCACCGCTCAAGGCATGAGATCGTAGTGTATAAGGAGGTTTGGGCCACGACCATTGTTTGTTTAATGTGTATTTACTTGGTATGATCTGGAAAGTCTTGGTTTTTTTCATGTGACTTAGTTTGATTCAAATTTCAGACCGAGGAGAGTCGGGGTTGTCAAATCTGTCGAGAAAAATCCTTCCGATGTGGAAAATTTTTGGCCGCTTAATGGACGTTAAGTAACTGCATCAAGGATGCTCACAACCGGTTTAGATCTTTTTATCTTTTATTAATTGGGACATCTGTCTCATTTTAACTTTGCTTTATATCAAATCTTCACAGCAAATAATAATAATAATGGTTTGATGACTTTGATTTGTTACATTGAGTATACTCCAATTTCCGTCTTTCGAATCCATTTGGACAAGAAAAACCATGTTGAATATTCAAAAACTACGTGTTACTCCAGGCGATTCTAATCAAAGATGGTGAAAGTTAACTACAAATGTAATTAGCAAGAGAAAGTTGCCCGTGAAATACTATGGAACGACAAAGAAAACCGAGATTCCATCTCATATGTCAGGACGAACGACTTAGTCTAGTAGCAGTAGATATGAAACCAAACTTTCCTTCAGGTAAGTCCTCATGAGAACCATGAATTCTTTGACCAATCGAACTGGTCACGAAGAAAGGTAAAAATTCAAAGACTTCAGAATCTCTGAGAACATGATGCAGAGCAAGAAGGAAGAAAATGCCGGTGTCAAGTGTTTAAAACCGGGAAATCCAGGTTGGAATGTCATGGTCTTCATTCAAGCACAGTACTTTAGCATTAAGCAATTGATTTGTAGAATTGTTAAAAGTTTCTATATGGGTTTTCTCATCTTTAAAAAACTGCTTCTTTCTTCCTGTAAATAAACTCGTTTTTTTTTTTTTTTTTTCAAGGGAGCCAAACCAACAAAACCCTTCATAAACCCTAATCAGGCCTTGCCCAGAAGGCCAAAAACCCATGAAACAATCAAAACCAGATAAAAAATAAAAAATTAAACAAGCATATTTTGTTCAAGTACAAAAGAGAATGACAATATTCAAAGGTGAATCTCATACTCATAAAATTTGCTCTTCCAATCATAATCCGTTAAACCCTCAAAAAAAAAAAAAAAACCCCAATACATTAATGTCACATTCATCTAAATTCTAAACATCACAACCCAAAAAGAGAGAAAAAAAACCCCATACAAAAGATTCTACCTCTCATAATATATAAAATCAAATCTAAGATCCGAGCGAGTATGACTACTTGGGGGCGGAAACAGAGGGCGAGCCGAGGAGACTGGCCTGCTGCATCTCGAGGTCGGTCAACTGTTGGTCTCGGTCCATCTCGATGATGAGAGGGACCACCAGGACCAGGAAGGTGGTTCCCGCGATCCACGCCGCCCTGCCCGTGCTCCGCAGAAGCTTCTTCGTCACGAAACCCGCCTCCGAAACGGTGCGTTTCGTGTGCTGAACGATCGGAGACTCTGTCACTTTGACGATAAGGCTCCGGTCGTCACCGCCGCTGTGCCTCTTAGACGCCATTGTTCTAGTTGTAGATGTAGTGGTGTTTGTTGAAGAAAAAAAGAGAGAAGAAGAATTGGGGGGGGTTTTATGGTTTTGTAAAGCCTAATATATTGAGATGGGATTTGAGGGGTTTAAGTTTGGAAGGTAGTCATTTCATGTGGGCCCCTTTGGATTTGAGAGTCCAATTGTGAGGTGGGTTTTTCGGGGGTTTTTGGGTTGGGCTGAAGTCAAAACCATAAAAAATCTAGACCATTAGACTCGATTAATTATTGGGTTTCTATCACTTTTACGTATAAAAAACTAAAAGAATTACAAAAATACGGAACTCAGACTTTTTCTAAATTTTCGTACAGTTTTTATTAGAAAAATATCATTTTTTAAAAAATATTTAGAAAAAATTACTATTTTTTAAAATAGTTACTGGTTACTAGTTTCTGAAAACTTGTTACTGACTACTAGTTACAGTTATATATCAGTTATAAATATCTTTGGTTATTAGAAACTGGTTACCAGAAACTGGTTACTATTTTAAAAAATGGTATTTTTCTAAATAGTTTTTAAAAAATAGTATTTATCTAAAAAAATCGTACCGCACCTTAAAAAAACTTAAACCACCGTATTTTTCAAATTTTTTTCAAAATTACCGTATAAAGCCTAATTTCCCCTTTATTATTTCTATCAAGCTATTTTTTTCGATCTAAAAAAGAATCCGTTTTGTTTGTTTGTAATCCCCATCCAAAGTATTGCAAATGAGAAGTTTTTTAGCTGAAATTGTTTGTCAACCAAATATAAAGAACTGCTATTGTCTTTGACTTGTGTATCTTAAGAAGTGGTATTTTGCTACTTAACCCGATACTATGTAGACAAGGAGCTAGATTTGTGTTAAAGAGTCACATTACAATCATATAACGCCTAGTCCCGAGTGTGTTAACTAAATGCACCCTTGATCCCCTTTCCCTCTATTCCACAAGTAGAGCTCCATTCATAGGGCCTCTTGTTGTGAGAAGATTGCGTGTCTCATGTGATACTTAGCATCACCTGTTAATATATAGGTGAACTATCACGTACTACTAAAGCTGCCGACTATCAGAGGTGTCCTTAACATTGATTGCTCTTGTCACGTACTACCATATGGGGCCTCGTGTGTTGCTACAAAGAGCAGCGTAATAATTAGGTTACTAATGTTGTATAAAGATTCAGTTCTTGTTGCATCACTCCATGGATTGGGGCCTTTTTTTTTTTTGACGAGATTTGAATTCTGGTTTTTTATACCCTACAAGACAATTTTCCACAACTATTTACACATTATGTTATTAACAAAAAATATTTGAGATAAGATAGCAGAAGCAGGATAGGTGAGGGAAAAGAAAAAAAATTACTTAGCAAAGATTTCGTATCTTTAATGATCTTGAGAGTGCAACTACTAATAAAGGTAAACTCAAAGATGTCCCAACTGATTTTGATCCACCAAGTATAGGAAGCATCTATATGCTTAAAATTCTCACAGAAAATTGTATTCTAAAGGTGGGGTGGCACGAAGAAAGTTTAACAGCCATAGTTAATAGTTATACTAGGAATTTCAACATATCAGTTACGAGCAAACACTAGATAGAAATACCTTGAAATTGACTAAAAGAGTAAATGTACAGAACATTAATCAAGAAGTATAAAGCCTCTCTTTATATATTGCAAACAAGAGAATGGTAAGTTTAGAATGTGTTCCACTTCTATGGATTTGGAAGCAATGTTGTCCAATATAATATCCCTATTAGAATTCCCAATCCCAGAACCTTTGCATACAACAAGAGATGTATTGCATACCCAAGGAACGGACACAGTAAATCCCAAACCAGAATTTTTCTCTCCACTGGAACTTGTATTTCCCACCAGTACATCTTTATATGCTCGGCCAACTTGAGAAACATACTTCCCCATTGGCAAAATTTGCTCAAGAACAGATGGAACAGAGCCGTCAGGATTCAATAGCTCAGAGTCTGAGTGAAGGTTCACGACGACTGTGCCATGTTCGGGGTGAAGCCGATTACTGAGAGCTTTTAGGAAGGGGGAATCCGGGTCCCATAGTGCACGAGGGAAGATGTCCTCGCCATCATAAGCATCAATGAAAATCATATCATATAGATTGGTGTTGTTGAGAATGAATTTCTCAGCATCTGATTCGTGAAGGTAAAGCCTCTCATGAGTTCCTTTCCAGAGAAGTTCATCTATTGAATTGGGCTTCGAGACTGCTCGATTGCCTGATGGAGTCATAACTGAGAAAGCTGGAAACCCCATAGCTTGAACTGAGGCTGATATTACGAGAGGATCAATTTCAACTATGTGAATCTGAGCACCTGAAAGGAGCACATAGTGTGATTGTCTCAAAATATCTTATGGCATTTCAAAAGAGACCATTGGCATCAGCACCAAAGAGATTCATATAATCATATTTCAAGAGACAATAGATACATCAAGAAAGTTCTATGTTTTTTGCAACATGAGGTATTTGCCTTCCATGTTTTCGCATCATTAAGCTTGTCAGGAAAAGAATGGAGCTGCAATTCCAAGACAACAAGAAGCTAGCAAAAGACACTGATATTCCTAGAAAATCCAACCAAAGTTGACTTACACAGTGTGCAGTCTCGCATAAATCTTAAATTAAAGGTGTGGAGAAGTAATATTCACATTATTATCTTTTATTTCTTCCTTTTCTGCCTCACTTATTTCATCTGCCATTCATTTCCCCCGAGTCATTGACAATAAAGAGATGAAGCAAAGGAAACCAAGTTAAATTTGCAGAAATTTGAACACTTCCCTTTAAACTTTAATTATTATCATTTTACCCTGTAAATTAAAAGGTAAAGAAACATCACCATTGAACTTTGCTTATTGTGACAATCTGATGTGTTCATCAATTCCAATTGAAGGACATCATCTGTGACTCGAGTACAAGTTCACTTAAGCTATCAATATCACAAGGTCTTACATGAAACATGTTTAAGTTTCAATTCATTATAACCATATCATAAATTAAAAATTTTCAGTTTTTCTAATGACAATTCTATACTCTACATGTTTAGGCAGATTCTCAAACATGTCATACATGATTATTGTCAATCTGAAAGCAATTGTATGGGAAGCTAAATTTACATTTCTATGCCTATAATGGGAAAACAGAAGCAGAAGCGAAAGAAAGTGAACCCTGACCTTGAATTTTACTAGCCAAAAACAATGGTAAGCTTCCTCCACCATGGCCGATACATAGGACCTCCATTTTCTTCTTCCCGTCAACCGCACTCTTGAGATCATAGTTACAAGATGCCATGGTGGCCAGTCCAATCGATGCCATACTCTTCAAATCTGAAAATTGAATTCAATATATCAAAAGACTAATCTTTTAGTGATGCATTGGTTCTACCGTAAACAATCCATGTAAAAGGAGATAAAATAATGCAAACATAAGAAATGAACATAAGCTATATCAATACAAAACGAGCTATGTTCTAAGATTTAAGGTCATACTACAAACCATGTTCACAAATTTCTTCATAGAGAAAGAAAAGTGATGAGATTTACATGGAACAGCAAGGCAATGTGGCTGCTGCATAAGGAAGACAGAGCCAGGTTCCGAATCCGTGTAAGCAGCCAGTACTTTGACAGTGCTTTGGCGGGTTACACCATTGAAACGAAGCACCCGCCATTGATATCCAAGTATATTGAATCGTCCCTTGCGTTCATCACCTGGGTTTGTCTCTGCATACCTCTTCTGAAGCCATTTTTCCATCGTTGGCCAGTAAACTTCACTCTAAATCATTTTGTCTAAAACAATAAGTACATATGGGTCTATATATATATATATATAGATTGAGAGAGAGAGAGAGAGAGAGAGAGAGAGAGGCTAACGGGTCTTGAAGAAGGGTAAGCGATGACAGAGACGACACCATTGCCTTTATCAGAGGTTGATCGGAGAACGGTGTGTCCGTCACCGTCAGACTCCGTCCCCCACCACTCAGATGAGTAAAACCAGTCACCTTCGTCCTCAATACGACGCCGTACCGCCGTTGAAAGCTGCCGGAGGTTCCAACCTGAGCTCCACCCAGCTCTGCGCCACATCATCGCCCAAGACAAAACAACGCAAAATCTGAACTTTCGAACAAACCAGAGAAGAGACAAGAGAACCCAAATGCTCCAAGCCCTGTGTTTCGATCCCTAAACCCTTTTTCTCTGTCTCCTTTTTTTTTTTTTTGGGTTCTACAGTTGGGGTTTTGGTGTTTGGTCGAGAAGACTTAGAATATATCTATTCATGTGAAGCATACGCTAAATCCTGGATAAGCCCTGTTTGGCCACACCTTGCAAATAAGCGAAAAGGAAAAAGCGTTGACAATGAATCAAGCACCCGAGTCCACGTCAGAAATCAGGAGCTGCCAAAAAGAATGGTACGGGGGGCCCAGCACTGCCGCCACCAGCTCCACCACGAGTCAACGGTCGCATCAGCTGGTTCGCTGACCCTCCCATATGGTTCCCCCAGGCTCCCACTCCCTAACACGTTTTTTTTTTTTTTTTTTCATCGAATGTGGTTTTAGAGCCATCATAATCGCCAAACTCAAACTCAGTCCTTATTCATTAAAAAAAAAAAGGGGAAAAAAACGCAGAAAGATTCCATCTTTTCCTTTGCTTTCAGGTCCAAAAATCTTGACTGTTCTCTAGTTTTCTCAGAAGCTGAACAAGCACCCGAAGAAGAAGAAAGTGGGTTTGTGATTTTTTTTTTTTCTCTTATGCAGAAGAAACAAAAAACATGGGTTTGTTCTGAATTGGTTTTTTCTTTTATGGGATTCTTTTGGAATCTATTTTTAGTGTACCCAAAGGTGAAGGTGAGGGAACAACAAGACCAAGATGATCATCAACATGTGGTTCCTGATTTTTGCTCTACAGGTTTTTCTGCTTCTTTTTTTCTTCCCCCTGTTCAATCGTTCTTTTTCAAAATTTAAATTAATGGGTTTTGCTCTGTTTTGTCCAGACACTGATTGATCAATCAGTAATGGGGTCTCTCTAAATTTTTTGTTTTTCAGTGCTTTTCGACCAGTTATCCAGCAAAAACTAGGGTCAAATAAGTTGTTTACTTTTCTTGAATACTCATCTTAATCTTTTCTCAAAACTATCTTTGAGTTGATGTGTTAATATTTGACGAGTTATGATTTATGATTCGCAGTGAAGGAGCACGAAGATAAGTCTCCACCCTCCATCGCAAAAGTCCCAAAGTCTTACATACCAAGTATAGGCTTTTCTTCTGCGTATGACATACCTAATGTAACCATGCTAAAGACTTCAGTACTTAAAGGTTGGTCTTGTCAAGTTTCAATCCCGTATGATTTTAGCAACTAGCACAAAAGAACACACTTCTCACATCAAAATCTACTTGATTGATAGGAGAAGAGAAGGATAACAACAAATTGGATGAAGATAGTAAGCAGAACATTAGAGCTAGTTCGATTCCTCGCCCAAGGGCCGTCTTATCTAGTCCTGGTAAACCATTCTTATGCAAGCTTTGATTTGCTTTTCCTTTTTATGTATGGCTACGAAATTTATCAAAATCAGCAATGATCTATATGCATATGGTGGTTGATACCCTTTATGTGCTCAGCTCCGAAGAAGTTATATAATGTTTCTTCTTGCATAAAGAAATTTAATAGTGATTTCATAATACATGAGAGTCTAAATAACGTTTCATGAAAATTACGAGTACAAATTTCACATACACTTTGCAACTTTCTGATACTATGAAGTTTCTTGTGACACTGTTTTTGGGACTTTTTGTTTTCAGATAATGACTTGGCGATTGGGAACAAGAATAGATGCAAAAAAGAAAGATCTTCAGTTCTGAAGAATCGTAACTTGGTTCAAAACAGACATGCACTATGTAAAATTATTCCAAAAACCACTGAAGATTCTATAAACTCAAAGAAGGCCAGGGAGGATCCAGATGAAAGCAAAGGAAAGAAAGCATCAGCAGTTGTAGGTCCTACTCAGAGACGAGAAACTAGAACTGGGAAAACAAGCTCTATGAGAGTTTGAGTGTTCTACTTTTGCATCTTCCATTAGATAGGTGCTTATATTTGGGTGAGCACTGTTAAGAGGGTTCCTGAAACAGGATCTGCGTTATTGTAATTGTCTTCCACATATTGAGAAAAAAGTTCTATGTATGTTCTTGATTCTTGTTCAGTTTCTATTCTAACTGGTCTTCTTCTTTTCCCAAATGAGAAAAGAAAATGTTTCGGGGAAATTTATATACTAATATATATATATGTGTGTGTGTGTGTGTGTGTGAAATTGTATATATGATACTCAAAATGAGTAAAAAGACCAAGACAACTAAAAAATTGAATATATAAACAGACCAGTTTTCCATAAAAGTGATCTATGATCACTCAACCTGGATTGTTATCATTTCACTCTCTCCATAGAACCTGTCTGCCATCGTGATCAGTGTGCATCCACATGATCCTTGTTTTTGGGCCATTGTAATGTGAAGTGTAAGTTGCCAAAATCTCAACCACAACATCCATCTGCTAAAACTTGTTGAAGAGGAGTAGCGACTAATTTTGAATTTTTAGTCTTCTCCTCCATATGAAGCAACTCTAACACCAAATTAATCCTACTGAACTCGGGGTTCGAACAATCTCCGGAAAGAAAAACATGGCTACTGTTGTTTAACTCGATCCAACTGCACCCAGGCTGCTTCTTGACTCCTGCATCTTTCATCCTCGTCCAAATCATTTCGGCCTCTTTTCTTCGTCCACAACTAAGGTACATTTCTGCCAAAATTAAATACACACCAGAATTTGATGGCTCTGTCTCCAAAACCTTTTCCCCAGCAATCTTGCCAATCTCAATGTTCTTGTGTATTCTACAAGCTCCAAGCAATGCCCCCCAAACGCTTGTAGGAACTTCGATTCCATCTGCTCTCATTTGATTCAAAAACCCCATTGCCTCATCAAGAAGTCCAAATCTCCCTAGTAGATCAACTAAACAAGTATAATGCTCACTTGTTGGCTGAATAAAGTACTCTTGTCTCATTATATCAAAGTAATATCTACCTAGGTCCACCATTCCTGCATGGCTGCAAGCAGATAGAACACCAACAAAGGTTATATGGTTGGGTTCAACATCTCTTGATCTCATCTTTTGAAACATCTCCAAAGCATCTTCTACATTTCCATGGTGAGCGAAACCACAGATTATGGAGTTCCAAGAGATGATATCTCGACTTGGCATGCACTTGAATTCCAACAAAGCAGAATCCAGATTTCCGCATCTAGCATACATGGTAACTATTGCATTACATACTGCAACAAAGGTATTGAATCCTGTTTTTGTAACCATAGCATGAGTTTGCATACCAAGTTGCAATGCTGGTAAGTCTGAACAGATTGTCAAAATGCTTGTATATGTGGCTTCATCAGGCAATACTCCTAATCCTTTCATTCTAACGAAAAGCTTGATACCTCCTTCACCATGATCATTTTCTCCTAAGCCAAATATGGTTACATTATATGCAGTTGCATCTCGAATCGGCATCAAGTTGAAAAGGCCAATGGCACTGTCAACATCTCCAATTTCGAAATATCCAAGAATGATATTTGTCCTTGAGACAACATCACTGTAAGGTTTCTTCTCCATAAATGCATGAGCTTCCCTGATTAGCCCATTTCTGATAAACTCTAACAGGATTGAGTTCCATGTCTTTTGACATTTTTCTGGCATTTGCATAAAAAGTTTCATACCGTCATAAGCTCTTCCACTTTTTACCAACCCATTCACCAATTCATTCCAGGAATCAAAATTTCGCTGAGGCATTCTTCGAAATAAATCCTCAGCAATTTCAATGTACCTATTTTCTATATACCCAACCATCATTGCATTCCAAGCTTGAGTATCTCTCAAAGGCATTTCGTCAAAGAGCTCACGGGCTTCAACAATCCGTCCTGCACTTGCGAGCCCAGAAATCATTATAGTCCAAGAAACAACATCCCGAGTAGTCATTCCTCTAAAATATTCTTCAGCCATCTCAAATTCTCCACAGTTCACAAGCCCACCAATAACCAAGTTCCAAGACACCACATCCTTCACTGGCATTTCATCGAACATTTTTATAGCTTCACAAACCATCCCATTACGAATATACCCAGATACCATCGAATTCCAACTAACAACATCTCTAAAGCCCATCCCATCAAAGAGTCTCCTCGCACCATCAATATCTCCACGTTGCATCAACCCGGCGATCACCGTGTTATACGAGACAACATCACGCTCGGGCATTCGACCAAACAAGCTGACGGCATTCTCAACATACCCATTCAAAAAATAGCCGCGGACCATGGAGTTCCAAGTGACGGTGTTTCGTTGA
This sequence comes from Trema orientale, assembly GCA_002914845.1. Lineage (NCBI taxonomy): Eukaryota > Viridiplantae > Streptophyta > Magnoliopsida > Rosales > Cannabaceae > Trema > Trema orientale. The sequence continues at coordinate 681,502 of JXTC01000048.1, forward strand.
GGCATTTTGTCGAACAGCTTCTGGGCGTCATCGACCAAGCCATATCGCATGTAGCTCGAGATTTTAGAGTTGAGAGGCCTTAAGTTGGGAAGAGTTTGAGTTTGTGAAGCATGGTTATGTTGGATGAAGGCGGTGGTGGCCGTAGAGATTGGTTTGATGAGGTGTAGAGAGAGAGTTTGGATGAGCTTGCGTGCATGATCGATGTGAGAAGTACTGAAGAGCATACCCCCATTGGCTTAATAGACGTAAGCAGTCGAAACGCTGTTAAATAAACCAGGGGAATTTGTGCAAAACGACATGTCGTTTCCATCTTGAAAATTTAGGATTAATCTTACTTTTGCCCTATAATTATATATTTCCTTTCATTTTTAGCCCATGAATTTTAAAACAATCTTAGTTCAGCATTTGAACTATGTAATTGGTTCAATCTTAAGGTAATCTTTTTGACTGTCACAACGGAACTTTAATAAGAGCAATTTTGTATTTTTATGATTGGACTCGTAGATTTTATTTATTTATTTAAAGAAATGCAAAATATAAGTGGATCTAACAGAGAAATATAAGGCATGACCTTTTAAATTATATTGCTCAAAATAGGTTTGGAGCTGTAATTCAAAAGCTAACAACAACCGGAAAAAAAAAAGAGGAGGCATTGCATTATCAACTTTTACTCTGTTCAAATGCTTGTAGTGAAATGTGGATCAATTGATAAACCATTTTCAAAAAGAGCCTTCTCCTTTTAATGAATTTTTAGAAACCTAATGCTATTTTCATTTTGAAAAAATAAAAATAAAATATGCACATACAATATCAGACCCATCCGTGAGAGTCACCGGAGAAAACAGACGGAATTTTGTTTTCCTACTTGTTGATTTTTAGTTCTATTTATTTTGAAATTTTATATATTTATTAGATAATACAAAATACGATACAATTAATTTAATTGGTCCAAGATTCTTAAGAGTATGTGTGAGTGTATTAAAAATTAGGGGTTTGAATCTTAATTAAGCTAATTTATTGAAAAAATATGACAGTATTTTAGCTTAATTAAACATTATAATCAAAAATGAAGAAAATCGTTGAATCTCAATAAAATATATTTGACTACAATCGAACACAATGTTGTCGAATATGATGTTTGTGTTTTGCATTCAACTGAAGAGGATACTTCAGACATTTAACTCGCTGACATGTCAAATAAGTAAGATTTTCTTTTACAAATTATCAATCAAAGGCATTTATTACTAAAATTTTTTTATTTTGTTTTTATTTTTGTAGAGTGTTTCACTAAAAGGAGTTTTAGCATGGGTGTTTGTCGTTTATTCATATATGCATAGCATCCAATCAAGAAGCCCATTCTGAGCAACCTCTAAAGTCCAACCACATTAAACTAACATAATTTTGCCACGTGGTTTTACCATTTGCCATTTTTCTCTCCATTTTCAACATTATTTAATTGGACAAAGTAGATTAAATACACCTTATCCCCCCAATATAATCGCTTCCAGTCTCACTGGACACAATCTGCCCACATCAGCTCCTAACAGCTTACCCCATCACACTTAACCCATACCCTTTGCCTCCCTTTCTACTCTCTACTCCCTCTTATGAACCAATAAAGTCCTCATTTAACTGAAAAAACCACCGCCACCACCACCACCACCAATGGCTGCCGCCGCAACCGCCACCGCCGCCTCCGTAGGCTCCTCATTCTCACCCTCACTACACACCACCCTCAAATGCCGCCGCTCCAATCTCCTCCGCCTCGGAATTATCTCGCCGCAGCACTCCCGCCTCTCCGCGGCGCTGTCGCAGTCGTGCACCGCAGCCGCCGCGGAGCCGGCGGTGATCGGCGGCGCCGCCGTGCACAAGCGGCGGGTCATAAGGATGACCACCGCCGTGGCGCAAGAAGAGGTGGCGGCCTTGACCGCCGAGGACGAGGCCGGTGGTGGTGCCGCCGCCGATGAGGCCGACGACGGAGTCACTGCCGCCACCGCAGAGTCTGTCAAAGAAGTAGAACCCGCGGCGGCGGCGGCGGTGGTGGATGGTGGTGATCAAGTTGATCAGGGGGAGGAGGTTTCTTCTGTGAGCACAAAGCTTTACTTTGGGAATCTTCCTTACAGTGTTGATAGTGCTCAGCTAGCTGGTATAATTCAAGACTATGGGAGTCCGGAGCTCATTGAGGTAAGTAATAAGAGTCAACTCTTTCTTTTCTTTTTTTTTTCCCAAAAAATTTGATCATTTTCTTTTTTTTTTTTTGGGATCATGGCAATTAATATAGGTTGTATAGCTTAGGACAATAATTTTCGTATAGTTTGGGATAATTACTTGGTTGAAATATTTTACCATCAAGCACTTATAATTGAATCTCAACCAATCACAGGTTGGGCAGAGCAAGATTTGCAGTATTTGAACTTTGTTTTGCTATTCTTCTTTAGTCTACTTGTTAAGAGGAAATTAATTAGTCAAACTTGAGAGAAGCTTAATTAGACTAGTAGTTTAACTCTTATGTTATTTAATAAACAGAATTAAAAATCATGCGATGTAATTAGCTAGTATGCATTATGTTTTAATTGTTGATGAATTTATCATTGTATATAACTAACTTAAAGGTTATAATTCAATGCAAATAAATGCACTTCGTTTTTTAGCTTGTTTATCCTTTAATTTTGTTACTCATCAAGGCGAATGGATTTTAGGTTCTTTATGATAGGGAGACCGGAAGAAGCCGAGGATTTGCGTTCGTGACTATGAGTAGTGTTGAAGATTGTAATGCAGTCATCCAAAATCTTGATGGAAGTGTAAGAATCACCATCTTAATTTCTTTTGTATATATATTATAGGGTTTATCGTACTAAAAGTCCTCAATTTTTTGGTAACTATTTGGTCCCTAAATTAAATAAATGTTCAAAAATCAGCGATTGGTAACAATGACATCCTTTTGTCTAAAATTATTAATGGTGATGGATTATTGGAAAAAAATTCCCTCTTATTTTATATTTACAAGCAAATTTATAGAATTTGAGAAGACCTCTCATTGTTCTCTGAAAATTCTCCATTTAACATTGGTATCACCAATTGGTTAATTCCGAAATATATTGGACATTTATTTGATTCAGAAACCAAATGTTTACCATTTAAGAATTCAAGGACTTTGGTACACGAACCCCATGGTATATACTAATTAGTTAAAGAACACAAAAAGATTAGTTAAATTTGATAACATTTGTACTTTCCATATATAATGACATTCGCTTGAGCAACATTTTATAAAAATTCTGTCACTTCTTTCACTTTTAAAAAATATATATATATATATATATATATAAAAATGTGATCAAACAAGTTTACTTGATGGATCTTTCTATATAATCAACAACCAATTATTTACTTCTGTTGCAGCAATACATGGGTCGGATCTTGAGAGTGAACTTTTCGGACAAACCGAAACCGAAAGAGCCTCTATATCCGGAAACGGAGTACAAGCTCTTTGTTGGGAATTTATCATGGTCAGTAACATCTGAGAGCTTGATTAAAGCTTTTCAAGAGTATGGAAATGTTGTTGGAGCGAGAGTTTTGTATGATGGAGAGACCGGAAGGTCTCGAGGTTATGGCTTTGTATGCTACAACACCAAAGCTGAGATGGACACTGCCTTAGAATCTCTCAATGGGGTGGTATAATTTTATTCACACAATTCTATAAGAGTAATCACATAACATAATATAGATGTTTACAGTCTATATACGTACATTATATTTTTACATATATATCCAATACGTGAAGCATATGTACAAGTATCCATGTTCTTATATAGACAAATATAAGAGAGATTCTCTAGTATGCAGGTTTTCATGAATACTAATATTACGATTATCATATGATTCTAATGTGATCTGACGTTAAAAAACGGACTATCGTTACCTAATTTCTCTGAGTATAATTTGCAGGAACTAGAAGGAAGGGCAATGCGGGTGAGTTTGGCTGAAGGGAAACGTTCATGAAATCATTAAAGGGGTTATTCGAGATGGGTTACAGATCAAGGGAGGCAAAATCGCTCAGGGAAACAACTTGGAGTGATTCCCTATTAATTCTCAATTCATGCTGTGTATAACTCATTTTCACCTCTGCATATTCTTTATTATTAATTAGCAGAATTTGCTACAGGTAGAAAATGAAAAAAGATTGTCTTTTGATCTTCAGAGTTTGATAATTTTTCACATCGTATTCTCTTTTATCCGGGTTGATCTGTAAAAGGCTACCATCTCCCTAACCTTATGTTAATAGAGCATTAAATTGAGTACCCGGAAGTTCATTACTTTTGTACAAGATTGTAAAGAAAAAAAGAATATAAGGAGACAGAAATTAGAAAGTAATTAGAGAGAAAATGATAGGAGAATTATGAGACAGAATGGATATATAAAATTCATGAGAGAGAATGATTTTTTTTTTTAAAAGTAAACACTTGAAAAATAATATTTTATTATTTTCTAAATTTTTTATTTTTTTAATTATAATTTTAGAAACTGTTTTTCAGAGAACAATACTAAACACTCTGTAGGTATTCTCCAAAAATTATTTTTAAGTTATGATGCCAAATACCTCTAAAGGATCCAATTGAATCCTAATTCTTATTTCGTGTATTCAATATTACGTACTTGGTCTAGTTGACATAATAAAAGGTTTTTTATAGTTATTTTCTTCTACTCAACTTTATAGATCTCTCTCTTTGATCTCAGCCCCAATATTAGTTTCTATTTCTTTTTTTGCTTAAATTTTAACTCACAACATGAATTTAACATGCTTGGTGAAGAAATATTAAGTAATTACTTTTTTCAACTCCAAGAACCCTTCAGACAATGTTTTACCCAAAAAGACCAAGAAAAGGAGTTCAAGAACCCTTTTACTCTTTTAGTGATGCAACACCGAAACCTGCCTTGAAGATCCCAATGTAGTATTTTTCCCACGACCTCAAATTCAAATCCGAAATCCTAATCCAAAGCCCTAAACAGCAAAACATAATTTTTTTTTTTTGTGGGGACAAAACTACATATAATACCACAAAATAAAGAACTTGTCTGAATTCATACCTTGTAGAGTTGACACTCGTGTATAATAAACTTGTAATGGAAAATTGGAAATGAATCTCATTGTCTCAACCCTATTAACTAATAATGATATTAATGGTCTTTTTTAATGAACCATATTCCATAACCAGATAATTTAGTGTTATCATTTTCTCCCATTTAAGTCCTTTTTTATTTTTCCTACTAGCTACTTTTTTTAGGCACATAAAACCATCACAAAGCTCTACCAGACATGAACCTTTAACTGTCTTAAACATCAACGAATCCCTTTCTTTTCTCTTTTGGTCCTAATACCTTCCTTTTCATTTTCTTTCTACTTTGTTCTTCTCTTTTAACAAACACTGGCCAAGAATTTTCTCTGAAAAAATAAATCACTTTTTTGCAAATTATCTAACATTAATTATTAATTTTTTAAATATATATATAGTGGGTAGTATATACTTTAGAAGAGTGCTAAATATAATCTCCTACTCATTTTTTTCTACACCTTCTAATTTTATTATATGATATGTGGATTCTACTATCTAGTTTAATATTTTAATAATGCAACAAATTTTAGTAAAATCCACGTCAATTTAATATTTTCATAATATAATAATCTATAATAAAATTCACATGTTAAACAATAAAATTGAAAAATTACAAAAAAATAAAAATAAAAATGAGGGTAGCTAACCGCTAGCATTCCTCTATATTTTATAAGGGACATAAAGAGTTAATTATTTATTTTTGTTATTTAAAGTAATAAAGCCTAAACCCAAAGGAACCAAAAAAATGATTTTAGATATTTTGTAGTAGAATTTCAGAAATTTTTACAAAAAGGTACAAACAAAAATCTTAAATTGGAAAAGAAACCCATTCTTTTTTTTTCTGAGCAGTGTTACCAAAAATAAAAATCAAAAGTTAAAAAAAAAAAAAAAAAAGGAAAAGAAAACAAAAGTAGGAAAAACCAGTGGAGAAAGAACTTGGGTTTAGGCAGCCTCCTCTCCATATCTATATATCTCAAGGTTGTTTCTCTCTCTTTTATCTCCCTAAAAACCTCATCATTACTCAGATCTCTCTCTGTTATACACAGACCACACGCGTGGTGGTGTGTATATGTATAGGTGTATCTATCTATCTGTGTGTCTGAACAGGGCTTTTCCTCCCTTTCTGGATAAGTAAAATAAACATCTTATCTGGCGGTTTGTGTGCTGTCGCAGATTTGTGGGTGCAGATCTAGGGTTTTGATTTTTAGGGTTTTAGGAGGGTTTGGGTTTCCACCATGGCCACGCCTTTTCCCATTCCTGTTACTGCTGCTCAGGTTCTCCTTCTTGTTCTTACTCCTATCTCTCTCTCTCTCTCTCTCTATATATATATATATATGTATTAGTATCTATAATGGTGGTTCTGGTTCATCAGGTTGGAACGTATTTTGTGGGGCAGTACTACCAAGTGCTTCAGCAACAGCCGGAATTTGTTCACCAGTTCTACTCCGACGCCAGTACCATGCGTCGTATTGACGGCAATACCATTGAGACTGCCACTGCAATGCTGGTACTCTTTTCTCTTTTTTGGGGGTCTTTTGGATGTAAAATATCAAATTCAGAATCCATTTTGATGATATTTTTGAACTATAAAGTACTGGGTTGTGACCCAAAATGTAGAAGTATATTAAAATTTTGTGGTAAAAAAGTGAAAAAAAGTCCAATTCAGTATTCATTTTATTGGTTTATTTGAACTTTTAAATGATGGCTTGTGGCCCAAAATGAAGAAGGATACTAAATTTTTGTGGTAAAGAAGTAAAAATGTTAAACTCAGTATCCCTTTTAATGATTTTTTACGGGTTGTGACCCAAAATGTAGAAGGATATTTTCTTATGGTTGGATATGAGCTAAACTTGTTTTTTCTATTGTGGAATGTCACTCATTTTCTGCTTGCATTTTCTTTCCTAGTTATACATTCCGTTTTTGATATGAACTTTGTGTTGAACAGCAAATCCACACACTTATAATGTCCCTTAATTATACGGGAATTGAGATTAGGACAGCGCATGCCCTGGAATCTTGGAATGCTGGAGTTCTCGTAATGGTTTCAGGCTCTGTGCAGTTGAAGGGTTTCAGTAGCAGGAGGAAATTTGTGCAGACTTTTTTTCTTGCACCCCAGGAAAAGGGCTACTTTGTACTTAATGATATTTTTCACTTCATTGATGAAGAACCAATTCATCATCTTCCTGCAGTCATGTTATCCCAGGGTAATCTTGATTCAAACCGAAATGCTTCGACAACAGCCCCTGAACCAGGTAATGGTTTGTCATGAATTATAGGGACTTTAAGATTCTCATTGGTACCAGACCTTGCTAAGTTTGATCTTCAGCAAAGAAGCGGATAAAACATGTGATTTTTGTTACTAATTAATGATATGGAAGCTATTGAATAATATTATTGTCTTCTTTGGTTATGATAGATTCTAATGGATCAGTTTAATTCTAGGTTTATGCTTTTTTAGGGTCTGGGTAGAAGAAGTTTCCCTTATATATTGTTTATTTTTGACGGATATGTTAACTTCATAGTTTGGCTATTGTAATAGATAGTAGGTGTTTCTGCCTCACAGCTTTATAATGAAAACCGTGGTTTCTTTTTTGTCAGTGTCCAATTATTTGCTGGGTGGAGAAATCCACACAAGAGAGTTTGTGGCTCCTGATATCAAAGAAAATGGTCCAGTCAACAATTATGGCTTTGTGGAGGAGCAATTGCAGCAAGTTGCTGAGTCTGAAAATATTATGGAAGATAATTCTGTGAATCACTCAAATGGTTCTGTTCAGAATGCAGTGAGTTCTTTACAGGACCACCTGCCTCCATCTGTTGAGGAACCAGTTGGGGAGACCCAAAAGCACACTTACGCTTCTATCGTATGTTCTAAACTCACAATTACCTAATGACACTCGCTTACCATTGTGTGTTAGATGATTACACTTACTGATTTTCTCTGCCTTATTCTTGCTGGAAGTTACGTGTTGCTAAAGGACAGCCTACACCTTCTGTAGCTTCTCAGAATTCTGTTAACAAGAATGCTCCATTAGGTTCGGACTGGAATCATTCTCCACCGTCCACTGCTCAGCAACCCATTGGATCATCAAATACAATTGAAAGATCTGTTGCAGAGGCAACAGATGAGGTTGCCCCTCTAGATGATGAAGGTTTACTATTGAAACCTTTTTGTTTGAAATTTTTGCTTTAGTGATTAATGAATTTGACGGTTCTAATTTATGATATCAGCTGAGGTTATGCCAAGTTCTTTCTTGTTTGTTGCGAATTAATAACTTTGATTCAATAATGTTTTTGGTGGTAGCCACGTTGATAGCATTTTTGGGAGCATTTGCGAGGTTTCTTATTTGTTTTGTATATGGATGTTTTTAGATGAAATCAAATCTGTTTATGTGAGAAATTTGCCACCAACTGTGTCTCCTTTTGAAATTGAGGAGGAATTTAAGAATTTTGGTAAACTGAGGCAACCTGAGGGCGTGGTCATTCGGAGTCGCAAGGTTCATATCCTTGACCTTTAGTTTTCATTTCTATTTTTGGGGCGGGGAGTCCTTTTCCCGTCATGCACTATCACTGCAGGTTTTCATAAGCTGAATTATTTGTTTATGTGCAGGATGTTGGTGTTTGCTATGCATTTGTTGAGTTTGAAGACATTACCAGTGTTCATAATGCAGTTCAGGTCTTTTATTTATTTTTTTTAATTTTTTTTTTCTTCTTTCTTTTTTTAAAATTTTAACTTAAAATTAAACAAGCCAAATACTATGTGTCGGTTCATCAAGCTTGAATGCTGATCAAATGTTGTAATATCATTTTGATTTCTATCTCCCTTTACGAAGTCAGTTTCTATTGGCTTCATGTTTTTGGCTAATGGATGAAGGCAAACATTGAACTGGTTTTGCTGATATTAACCCTGCTTTCTGTCAAATTTGAAATTAATCCCTGAATTTATATTTAAAAAAAAAAAAAAAACCACTCTATTTGGCAACGAAACTTCCAAGCTGACATTTAATTTTTACGAGCAGTTGTAATGCTACAATGGAATTTATGTCTGGTTAGACCTCGTTATATCAATTAATTAGCTTATCCTATACAACTGTAGGCAGGAAGTGTTCAGATTGCTGGAAGACAAGTATACATTGAAGAGCGCAGACCAAACAGCAACATCCCATCTCGAATAGCAAGTATGTTACTTTTTTCTTTTAATGCTTTTCGGTAATCTTAGATGTCCCTGAATGCAGTTACATTTGCAATAGGTGGTGTATCTGCCACAGAGTATTGGTGTTGATTTTATTTTGACGTTACCTCGTTCTCTTGAATCATTCGGGAAGAAATCTTGCGATAGTTGCTTTTCATCCTCGAGCTATCTGAGCAAGTATCCGAATGTTGACTGAAATTGGCACTATCATATTTGAGCTTTTACTGAGAATATTTCGCCCATCATGTTTTGCTTAATGAGCCTGCTGTTAGAAATTTGTACATTCTTTTTATTGAACTTACATTACTGAATCGGCATGAATAGGAAGGGGTAGAGGAAGGGGAAGCTATCAAGTAGAAGCTCCGAGGGGTCGTTTTGGCCCTCGGAGTTTTGGACGGGGAGGTGGCCATGATGGAGGTGACCGAGACTACAACAGACCAAGGGGGAATGGTTTCTATAGACCAAGTGCACGGCAAGACAGAGCAAACCCAGGCTACCAAGCAACGAGAAATGGGGCAGATTTGACAAGTTGAGAGTATTTTACAAGAGAATTTTTGTTCCAGCTGTTTCAACTTAGCAGATCACCTCTTAGTTTAAAGGACTATGATTATTATTCCCACAGTTAACTTAATTGTATTGAATAACGAGTTTGTATTCTTTTTGCTATAGAATGAGTTCCCACGTTTTTCACTTTCTTGAACTTTATAATTTAACGAGTGATGTGCTTGCAATTTTGAGCTCATATGTCAAGAGTACGAGCCTGCCTTCGTCTCTCTTGAGTAGGAGGGTACGTTTGGTATAAGACGTTTGGAATAAGATTCAAACGCGTTATTATTTAATTGTTTTCTTGACACTATCATGTAGCACCAACTTTTTTTTTTTCTCTCTCTTTTACTGGACGATGGGGATGAATTTGGACCTACGCGATCTAAGTGGTTGTAATTATTTGAATTTTACTATTAAGAGTAAATATCCATTAAATTCTAGTGATTGGATGTAGTTCCATTCATGATTTTGCCAATTAGGAACACAATTCTCTACTATGGACTAGGAAAAATGTGTTTCATATTGGCAAAAACATAAACATGTGACAGAATCTCTCTCCGAGTGGTATACAAAGCCATAAATATATATAATTAAATAGATGGAGTTGTCCGGTAGAGACAAAATACAGATTTTACCAACTTGCATCATAGAAACCGGCAGCGCAAATAAAATGGATTTAGTTGTATAGGAATTCCCAACTCCCTGTTTTGGGATCATTTGGGTTTATCTGTTACAACGTCTACTGAAAACATTAAAAGTCAACATACTCCAACTATAGTAGCTTGGAACACCCCGTATTCTTATTAACTTTGGACAAGGAGTGGAAGATTTAAACTTGGAGCCTCTTTATTGGAATTTGGTAACTATGTAGTTACCAATTAGGCTAAATTGGAAATCACAGACCGCCACAAATTCTGTTCCTCTCTTTTCCAGTAAGACCCAGAATCCTGTTTCTTGGCAATTCGGGACATAGTCTACAGTCTATACTGTTTGACAAAAAGCTATATAATGGTATGCGTCGCGCTTTCAGCTTAACCAACCAAAACTACTTTACAGTCTTTATTGCAACTTATTCTATGGCCTCTGTATCATTAAGTATTGAGAGTTGACATTTTTTGCTTCCTGCACCGATAAAGCATCATTTCTCGATGAAGAAGTTCAGACATTTGCAGCAGTCACTGTCCTTCCATGAAAAAGAGGCACTTTTACTTGGTCTTCTTCCTCATCGTCTTCGTTTTCCCATAGGAAACTGGCATAAGCTGCAAGAACATGGCTGAATACAAGAAAACAGAAGAACAAGAGCTTAATTAAAGATATTGGACCTGCATTTTCTCTCTGTTTAATGCTTAAATCTCATAATGCATATCAGTTGTAATGGTAATCTACCAAGGCTGCAGATGGGACTTCCAAACTGAACTCCATTATTCATTTTCAAAACGAAAGTAAATGTTACACATTTTCCAATTTCTTTGGAAGTCTGAGGATACACAAGTATTCATGCACAAATTTGAAATTTCCCATAATGATTTAAAAATGGTAAATATGGACAATTTCTAGGTGAGAGATCATACATTGTTGTTGTTCAGGTGCCAATCACACAGTCAAACAAATCTTTTCAAATTGAAGTGAATAAAGAAAAGTTTTCATCAAACATCTGTAAATGTTAGCAGTAATTTGTACCTATTGTCAGGACTAGCTTCAACTGCTCGCTCAAAGTAAGATAAGGTCTTTTGACCATCACGATGATGTTCCCACACCAGTTTAGCATATTGTGCCATGATTTCCCCATCTCCGGGATCAGCTAGTATGGCACGGGAGTAATATTCCTCGGCTCCTTGAAGATCACCTTTAGACTGTAAACAAACAGGATAATATATCAGAACAAGAATTGATCAAAAGAAATCAATGTGATAATGTGGGGGTTGGATTATTTAACACTAAAAAAGAGCAAGTAAAACAAAGTCTATAATTTAGTCCTCTTCTGTATGCATGGTCTTTGAAGAGAAAATCAAGCATAAGTCAGAACACATAATTCACCTCATACAAGAACTTAGCATAATTTCTTAGGAACAAAGAGCTATTGGGATTTTCTTCAATCATCTTCCTATAATAATCTTCAAGATTTCCAGATTGAAAAGGGCCATCTGTAATGGCAATGGAATCAGGCAAGTCAATCTCTCCTGCAATGTTCAAGCATGGGCTGGAATCTTCCTTCTTGGGGGACGAAATATTGAGTTGATTTACATATTCTCTCTGTTCAACCTGCAGTCAGTTTTAAGAAGTTAAAATAGTTCCAATAGTTTGAAGCATTCTCGGAAACCATGGTTTCCTCAACAGGAAAATCAGCACCTGAAAATGGTTTTCATGTGCTCCTTCTTCATCCCCATCGTCCTCTATTTCCCAGAGGAAACTAGCGTATGCTGCAAGAACATTACTGATAACATGAAAAAGAAAAAGCCAGTTAAATCCTTGTCCCTACTCCCTCCTCCATCTGTCTTGTCCGGAATTTAAATCCTTGAATACAAATGCAAATAGATTTCGACATTTTCTTTTAGAGTCAGATCCAAGTGAAAATACTACCAACCTATCTTCAGGAGCGACTTCTGTTGCAAGTTTATAGTAACTCGAGGCTCTCTCTTGGTCATGATAAAGTACCCAAACCAAGTTAGCATATTGCATCCATATTTCACCATCTTCAGGATCCGCCAGCGAAGCACGAGAATAGTACTCCTCTGCTCCATAAAGATCCCCCTTAGACTGGCATCAAAAATTTAAATCTCATCAACACAAAATTGATAGCTGAAACCTTGTTGCGCAATTCGTTTTTTCAATAATTAAAACAAAGTCCTCGTAATGAAATCCAAGAAAACTAAATATTACTAGAGAAGAAAAATACAGCGGCCCAATTGCTTATCATCATCAACAAACACGATATATTTCCCTCTCAGATATTGCAAGATCTTGTTTTCGTACTCAAGCAGTTGCTTTCAAAATAAAGGTTCAGCTTTGACGACCAGTGCTTACTGGCTACAAAAGATTCATTTATGAGGTTCTATTCAAGTCAAAGAAACGGCTTAGTAAAATATGCATTTCAGAACTAAAAAGAACTTTAAAATAAACAAATAAATAAGAAAGTCTAATGCCAATCTGTTCAGCCAAGAATAAGAATGAAAATTGGATAACACTAACAAGTTACGAAAAGCAAAACCACTAGAAACCTCATTAGCTTATTGAACGAAGTATCATAATTTCATGAAAAAGATTAAAAAGAAAGAAAAAGGGGGGGAAAAAAAAAAGGGGACCTTTTTCATAAAAACCCACCTGCAAAAACTGAGCATAATTCCTTAGAAAAAGAGGGTGAAATGGACATTGATCAACCATCTTCTTATAGTACTCTTCCATGTCGCTACTTTCACCAAAATCAACTGGAGATGGATCAAACCCAGAAGCCCCAATTCCGAGACCCGAAGCAATACACAAAGGAGGAGTACCAACTCGTTCAATCACTTCTTCTCCATTACCCCAATTCTGAACCCCATCCAAACTCTCCGGTTCTCCTTCTCCTTCTTCCTCCTCAATCAAACCCATTTTCCTCTTCCCAAAGCTGAAATCTCCACCACCGTTCACGTCCTCAATGGTTTCTCCAATCGTCACCGTCCTCTGCAACGCTTCTTGGCCCGAACCTACCTCCGGGTCCCGAAACTCATCGTTGAAAATCGATAACGATGGCTCTGTTCGAAGCATTGACCTGTAACGCCGAAACCCAGGTTTCGTTTCCGTTTCTGGGTTTCGAAACTCGATCAGATCAATGGGTTCGTGGGCTAATAACAGTTTCTTCAAATTCCCCTCGGATTGAGCTCGACGAATGGATTTTGGACCTGAAACCCTCGATTCTCGATCGGATTCTCTGAACCCAGATGAGGAATTTTGGATTGGAGAATAGTTGCATGTATAGGGTTTCAAGCTCTGGTTATGGTAGTGGACGCCATGGAAGAAGGGCAGAAACGGTGCGTTTTTTATGGGTTTGTTCTTATTTATGGCGTCCAAGTCTCTACTTGGGCTATCTGAGAAAGGTAAGAGGGTCCCAATAACTGGGGTTGATGAGCTTCTAAGGAGCATTTTTGAGAAGAAAATATTTAAGAGGGTACTTTCTGAAAATTACAAAAATGATTATAATTATTCTATAATTTCAACCGAAAAAGAAAAAGAAAAAAAACCCAGGAATTAAGAAATCCAAGAAAGCTTCACATGCATGAATCAGAGAACGTAGACTTGTTCTACGTTAATCATGTTTTCATGTAGGGGGAAATCAAAACATGAAGAAATTCAAACGTAAAGTTTGGCCAAAAAATTGGTTAAGTGCACATGGTTTTGGGTTTATTATGTGATCAAAAAAAAAAAAATTGACTCTTAAAGCTATCTACAAAATTAGATTATCAGTTAAAGGGTCAAGCTATTCTTAACTATTTAAATGCCACAAGATGCATGTGATGGACATGAAGTCCTTTCCTTCATAGGTGGAAAAAGCAAATACTATTTTTAGATCACAAGAAATACGGGGAGGCTTGTGACTTTGTAAGCACGAACACTAAAAATAAATGGCAGAGAATATATAAAACTGTTCCAATGTATTAATGCTTTTCAATTTCATTACCATAGATTATTTCCGACTTATTAGAGGTTATACACTATCACTTTGGCGGTTAAAACTTGGATTTAGGTGAATAAAGGATCTTGAAGAGTGTTATGATAACTCTATGAAAATAGAGTTATCTTGTGTGTTTTTAGTCTTAGAATAGTTGTTTTAGAAGAATAAATTGTCTAGTTTAGATGTCCTCTTTTACTTTATTTTGGTCTTTGGTGTTTCTGATGTTTAAGATCTAATCTAGTTAATATCTATCTTATTTCCTTTGATTTTAATTAGAATTGCTGAAATCTGGTCTTAAGTTTTGCAGAAATTAAAAGGCAGCATCCTAGAAGGAAAGCTAAACTTAAGTCAAAGCTGGAAGCAACTTTGCTGCAGCAACGTGCCGGAGCAATACTGCACAACAGATTCAATTTCCAGCTGGCGTTATTTTGAACAGCTGGCAGATATTTCATACAGCCAGTACTAACAGCTAATATTGAATACCAGCTAAAGGAAAATGAAGAAAAGTGGTCCTCACTCCTCTATTTGACTGACACGTGTGCTAGGGTACATTACTCACCCTAATATAAAAGGAAAAGAGTACTGTAAGAAGAAGGAGAGGGTGGCGGCGGCTGAGCTAGAGCAGAATACGGAAAAGGAAAGAAAGAGAGAGAGGGGAAACAGTACAGAGAAGAAAGGACGAAGGAGGAGGCGTACTAGCAGCTGCAAGGAGCTAAACCTCCATCGTCCAGCTAACATTTTCATACTTCTTTTAGTCTTCTTTGTATTTAATTCCTTTCTTGAGCTTTCTGTAATCAATGGAATATTTTAGGATGCTGATTTTTATATTTCAAACTATGAGCTAAGCTTCCTTAGCTGGGATTATGATGAATCTGAGGTTGTAATGATGGATTAAAGTTGTTTTTAATGTTTATGGTATTTTTACTCCAGTTTGTTCAAGTGAGCTTCATTACTACTTCCTTTTATTGCTTGGCCATCAATATCAGGATACACAAATTAGGATTAATTCTGGAAAGGTTAATCTTAGTTGGATTTAGCTTGAATGATGCATGATTCAATCATCTCTTTAGTAGATCTTTGAATTAGTAATGGTATAGGAATATATTGTTACCATACAAACCCATTGAGAATAGATACTATAAATGATGTTTTGAGAATTGGGTTAGTATAGGAATATGTTAAATCTGGTTGAAAGAACTTTAAACATATTGAATTCGGAAGATTAATATGTGCATAATGAATTTTCAGTTACTGGAGTGATTTTTGCCGTAGGCGTTGCTGCAGCAACTCAACCCAGATTTACAACCAAGGAGGATTCAATAATCCCAGCTTATCCACACCACTGATTCACATTCATTTGATTAGATCTTATTATTTTCTGCTCATCATTTACATTCTTGTTTGCATCTCTTAATTGTTGCTATTTCATTCACAAATTGATATCTCTCATTCATTAATTTAGCTCTTTTGACATTTAGATTTTTACAAATAATTTTGGTAATCAATCCTTGTGGAGACGATACTCACTCACTACTATATTACTTGTTCTGACACGTGCACTTGCGTAGCTATATTATAAAATCCGTGCTAATAGCCAGGCGGTAAGGTGATCAAATGATAATAATAAATAAAAAAATATATATATAAATAAATAAAAAATGATAATAATAAGTTGTGAAAACTCAGTTATTAACATATGGTTAACTCTTATGTAGGGAAATAATTTTGAAAGAGGCTGCAAGTGGAATAAGGGGAAAAGGAAAGGAAGTCCAGAAAATATTCCAGTAGAAGAGGAGGCGGAATGGAAAATCAGGAAACGCTGTTTTGCTGCAGCAGAAAAAAAAAAGAAAAAAAAGAAAAAAAAAGGGAGTTATCAGTTGGTGATCGCATGAGCGCCACGTGGGGAGTGGGGAAGTTGCACAAAGTCATAATCCCCACGATCCCCTCTAAAAAAATCGGAAAAGTAGAATGTGGGTCTTGCCATTACCCTACAAAATTCACAAACCCTACCCCACGGCATTCCCCACCCCAAGCCCTTTTCACCCAGCGCCGTTTTCCCTCTTCTTCCCCATTTTCTTTCTCTTCTTGCTGGTCTAGCCCAAATCGTCACTCTCCTTCTCCGATTTCACCAAACGCCCATTAATCACCCATTCCCTCCATCAATATATCCTCGACAGAAACTCTTCCATTCTTCCGCACGGCTAAAATCACACAAGTTTGGGGGAACATCATCTGAACTCACAGCACAAAATGGGGATTAAGAGAGTTGCACGAAAAGCCCACAAGGCAGTCAAATTTGAAACTGAGGAAGCCGAGACCAGATATGAAGAGAATATCCAGAAACGACCCCTCAATGCCGAAAAGGGATTTCTACTGAACAACTCAGAGACAATGGGGCAGCAACCATTCATCGCACAAATCATTAACCAACATAACTGGAGGCAGTTCTGTGCTCATCCGGAAGATCCCATCGTGCCGCTTGTACGAAAATTTTATGCCAATCTCATGGATCCAGAGGATGACACTGTCTATGTGCGAGGTGTTCAAGTTCCATGGACTGAGGAAGCAATAAACACTATATTTGGTTTGGGCGATCCGGTAGACGAACACTCCGAGTTCGTCGCGGACATCACAGAACCGGAATTGATCACGGTCTTGGAGACACTTGATGCAACTGGAGCAGAATGGAACGTCTCTGCTCACGGTGCTTACACTTGCCTCAGAAGTTCACTGACCCCACCCGCCAAAGTGTGGTATCACTTCATCAAATCCCGTTTACTGCCCACCACTCATGGAAAAACTGTGTCAAAGGACCGGATGCTGCTATTATACTCTATAATGACTGGGAAGTCTATAAATGTAGGTCGCATGATTCACAGTGAGATTTGGGCATGTGCAGCACGGAAGACAGGAGCTTTATTTTTCCCTTCGCTCATTTCTCGGTTGTGCCGAAATGCCGGTGCCCCCTTCTCGGGCAATGAAGAAAAGCTGCATAATACAGGAGAAATTGATGAAATTACTGTGGCAAGAATTGCTCAAGAAGGACCAAGTGAATCAACCCAGCAGCCATCATCCAGCAGACCTGCTGCAGCATCGAGCAGTAGCACCAGTGGAGATATCCTTCAGCAACTGAAGGCCTTGGAGCAACGAATGAGCCAACAAGAAGTTCAGCAGTACCACATGATCATAGGGCCTAAACCGCCCAGAAAAGTGTATTAACAGACCACCACCACCTTTTCCTCAACGATTTCAAAAGCAGCAGCAAGACAAGCAGTTTGGTAAATTTCTGCAGGTTTTAAAGCAGCTGCACATCAACATACCATTGGTGGAAGCCTTAGAACAGATGCCGAAATATGT